>JAJIBD010011000.1:0-83901 GCA_021461705.1 Cryptotis parvus
TGACTCTAAAGACAGGGAGAAGGCTACTGTAAGTGGTCGCTGGCTGTTCTGAGCGGTCACACAGGCCGTCCGCAGTGACCCTCTCCTTGCTCCTCACGCTTCCTTCCCGGCCCACCCGCAATGACGTGACTTCCTTCAGGCAGTCACCAAGCAGTGATACTGGGGAGACAAATACCTTAGCTCCTTCCCCCATTCGAGAGAAATCACCGCAGGAGAAAGCGTGCGGTTCTCTCCCACTCTGAACGTCTTAAGGAAAGCCCTCCTGAACGCTTCTATTCTGTTTTCAAAGCGCTCCGTTACTCACCACACGGGCCCCTCCTGCGGCGAGCAGGTCGACTGCTGCAGAGACCTGCCCGTCTCTGGGCTCCTCATACCTACAATACTGTGTCCATTCTGCCCACCAGAGTCCTCTGTCCTGCTTTCCCTGACACCACCGCCCGGTGATCGCCCCAGGCAATGGAATCCGTGACCACGTGACACCCACGCCGCCAGCAACCTCAGGCTTCACGCATGTGATTTTGAGAGCTGAGGTCTGACTTCATCTCTGAGCTGCAGAGAGCGCTGGTGCTGCTAACAGGAACGCGCTCTGCTGCGACGTATGGTGGCGGCTCGTGCGGCCGCCTGCAGGCCGCTGTCAGCAAGGGGATTCTCCCTACTGGCACAGCCAGAAGCCTGCCCACACATGGCCATCCACGTCTGAACAGTTACCATTTAATGAGGCCCCGAACATATTCCAAACGACTTCCACAACCTTAAATGTGCTCAGCACTTCACCGCTTTGTCTCCCTTCTGCCCCTTTTCCTACACGTAGGACCAAATACAAACTCTCTTCCACACCAACTCATTCTTTCTACTTTAATGAACCCTGGAAGCAAATGGGTATCTAAATTCCCACTACACACCTGGAATCCAAGCTTTCTCCAGCTAGCCTTGCTGCCTGAAGTTCTGACGGCCACGAGCAGTGAGGACGCTGCCGCTATCCATGTTCAACAGTCACAGCCTTCATGTGTCACAAGGACCCATGGCAAGCCCAGACGATGAATGGACAGGATGAGCAGAAACCCAAGACCATGTGTCTGAAAGCTTCGAACAGCCCGACCTCGTTTGTCCCATGATTTCTCTTAGGTTTTGCGTACGCGGAGGGGTGTAAAGCCAGTGAGGAGCCTTCAGAAGCACAGCTCTCCTCACAGGAACACGGAGCCCCCTCAGGGCCAGAGCACCGGCCCCGGCGCCCGCACCACTGCCATCACTTCTGCAGCCTGCTGCTGACCTGGCAAAAGCAACGCCTGAGCGCAGCGAGTCTCTGAAGCTAACATCTCACAACTGAAAACGAACTGGCTCCTCCTTTTTTGGTTCTACCTGCACTGGAATGTCTCCTTACTTGGAAACCACTAAAAACACAGGCCCGCACCCAGATTAGGGGGCACACAGTGATTAAAGCTTTATAAAGACCGTCACATGCCCCACGGATACCTTACTACAGGGCAAATGATGATTAATGCCTTGTAAAGACCCGCCACGCATGTCCCACGGAAACCTATTACGGGTACACAGTGACTAGACCTTATAAAGACCATCAACCATGTCCCACGGGTACCTTATTACGGGTACATAGTGATTAAACCTTAAAAGACCCATCACACATGTCCCACGGGTACCATATTACGGACACACAGTGCTTAAACCTTAAAAGACCATCACACATGTCCCACGGGTACCTTATTACGGGCACACGGTGATTAAACCTTATAAAGACCCATCAACCATGTCCCACAGGCACCTTATTAGGGGTACACGGTGATTAGACCTTATAAAGACCCATCACACACGTCCCACGGGTACCTTATTACGGGCACACGGTGATTAGACCTTATAAAGACCCATCACACATGTCCCACGGGTACCTTATTACAGGTACACGGTGATTAAACCTTATAAAGACCCATCACACATGCCCCACAGGTACCTTTTACGGGTACACGGTGACTAAACCTTATAAAGACCCGCCATCCATGTCCCATGGATACCTTATTACGGGTACATGGTGCTTAAAGCCTTATTAAGACCCGTCACCCATGTCCCACGGGTACCTTACTACAGGGTACACGGTGACTGAACCTTATAAACACCCATCACACACGTCCCACGGGTACCTTATTACGGGCACGGTGATTAGACCTTATAAAGACCCATCACACATGTCCCACGGGTACCTTATTACAGGTACACGGTGATTAAACCTTATAAAGACCCATCACACATGCCCCACGGGTACCTTTTACGGGTACACGGTGACTAAACCTTATAAAGACCCGCCATCCATGTCCCATGGATACCTTATTACGGGTACATGGTGCTTAAAGCCTTATTAAGACCCGTCACCCACATGTCCCACGGGTACCTTACTACAGGGTACACGGTGACTGAACCTTATAAACACCCATCACACACGTCCCACGGGTACCTTATTACGGGCACACGGTGATTAGACCTTATAAAGACCCATCACACACGTCCCACGGGTACCTTATTACGGGCACACGGTGATTAGACCTTATAAAGACCCATCACACATGTCCCACGGGTACCTTATTACGGGTACAGTGGTTAAACCTTAAAAGACCCATCACACATGTCCCACGGGCACCTTATTACGGGCACACAGTGATTAGACCTTATAAAGACCCATCACACATGTCCCACGGGTACCATATTACGGGCACATGGTGATTAAACCTTATAAAGACCCAACACACACGTCCCACGGGTACCTTATTACGGTCACATGGTGATTAAACCTTAAAAGACCCATCACACATGTCCCACGGGTACCTTATTACGGGCACACGGTGATTAAACCTTAAAAGACCCATCACACATGTCCCACGGGCACCTTATTACGGGACACAGTGATTAGACCTTATAAAGACCCATCACACATGTCCCACGGGTACCATATTACGGGTACACGGTGATTAGACCTTATAAAGACCCATCACACATGTCCCACAGGTACCTTATTACGGGCACACGGTGACTAAACCTTATAAAGACCCATCACACACGTCCCACAGGTACCTTATTACGGGCACACGGTGATTAAAACCTTATAAAGACCCGTCACGCATGCCCCACGGGTACCTTATTACGGGCACACGGTGATTAGACCTTATAAAGACCCATCACGCATGTCCCACAAGTACCTTATTACGGGCACACGGTGATTAGACCTTATAAAGACCCATCACACATGTCCCACAAGTACCTTATTACGGGTACACGGTGACTAAACCTTATAAAGACCCATCACACATGTCCCATGGGTACCTTATTACGGGCACGGTGACTAAACCTTATAAAGACCCATCACACACGTCCCACGGGTACCTTATTACGGGTACACGGTGACTAAACCTTATAAAGACCCATCACACATGTCCCACGGGTACCTTATTACGGGCACACGGTGATTAGACCTTATAAAGACCCATCACACACGTCCCACGGGTACCTTATTACGGGCACACGGTGATTAGACCTTATAAAGACCCATCACACATGTCCCACGGGTACCTTATTACGGGCACACGGTGATTAGACCTTATAAAGACCCATCAACCATGTCCCACGGGTACTTTATTATGGGTACACTGTGACTAAACCTTATAAACACCCATCACACATGTCCCACGGGTACCGTATTACGGGTACACGGTGATTAAACCTTATAAAGACCCATCAAACATGTCCCACAAGTACCTTATTACGGGCACACGGTGACTAAACCTTATAAAGACCTCGCCATCCATGTCCCATGGATACCTTATTACGGGTACATGGTGCTTAAAGCCTTATTAAGACCCGTCACCCATGTCCCACGGGTACCTTACTACAGGGTACACGGTGATTGAACCTTATAGACCCATCAAGCACGTCCCACAGATACCTCATTCGGAGTGAATGGTGACTAAACCTTATAAGGACCCGTCACCCATGCCCCCACGGGTACCTAACTACAGGGTACACAGTGATTAAACCTTATAGACCCATTAAGCACGTCCCATGGATACCTGGAGTGCTGAGGGTTCCTTCAGCTGACATCAGCTCCTAACTGGGGTACACCATCTTTGACCTATTTTCTGCTTGTGTCACACCTGGTGGTACTCAGGGATCACTCCCGATGGGCTCAGGGGACCACATGTGGACCATACGATGGTCCCCCCACCCCATTCTCAAGGCATCCCAAAACACTCAGATAGCGCCACCCCGCCAACGCTCACACTGCACCTTTGGCCTTGTAACCAGCCACAGGTTATCCTACACCGAACGAAGCGCACAGACCGATTTGACCCCGGGTCACTACTGTGAATTCCCTATACTGCCTCAGGGACTGTGGACGGACTCCAATGAGAACTTCTGGATTGCTCCCCAGTATCTCCATCCCTCTGGAGAAGGGAGGTAACAAACATAAAGAGAACCGGCCCCACCCTTACGGATGCTAATCCTCCACAGAGTCCAAGAGCGGAAAAGGGAAAAGGCAACCCGCGCCAGGCTGAGGCGGACGTACCAGCTTGGCTTGAGCTTCTGCGATCTTTCGGTTATTCTCTTCCAGTATCCGCTCCAGCTCCTCGCGTTTCGCGCTCTTCCTCCTGAGGGGAGGACAGGTCACGATGTCAGGAAAACAAAGTGTTTACTCACGGCTCAATACTTACTAATCTTCTCTGCACTGCTTTGATCTGACTTACAGGGCAGCCGTACAGCTACCTTCTGTCTGACAAAGGACAACTGCGCCACTAAAATCCGTGTCTAAACTAAATTTACACGAGCCCGCCCAGTCCACACAGCAACCGACTAACCCTCCCTAGTCATAGCTTCCTGGCAGTTATTACTAAACTTTAATATCACACAAATCAACAAGGACAACTACAAAACTGGATAGTATTTACCAAATTAAAAAGAACATATAAAATATAAATAAAGCGAATATCGGTCTCACCAATCATGGATACCTACGTATTCTTTACCTATACTCCTTTAATCAGCATTAAAAGTTGAGCATTTACTGTCTTGTCCAGAGTCCTGCAGAGCTGCTCCTCGGCTGCCCAACGCGCCAGCTTCCTCTTTAAAATGATTTGTACTGTTAGCTTGGCAATGCCTGCGTCAGCAGCTCAACCATTTATAAAGAAACATACAAGGAAGGCTGAGCTGAGGAATGCAGATGCTTATGGTAAGAAGGAACAAAAAATGTAATTCATCATTCCTAAGGCAAACAATTGATAAGAAAAGTACATTGACTGTTAGTGAAAAATACAAATGGTAATCCATACTTCATGGAATAGGGTCCCTCCATGGGGAAAACGGACTGAACACTCAGAGGTCGACAAAGGCTAACGGCAGCTTATCTTGGCCTCTATAGTCTGAACTGAAATGCAGGAATCCCGGGGTGCGTGGTCAGCAAATAAAGTTCTGCGGTTTATCTTTGTTCTCGGAGAGTTTAATGAGATTTTTATAATGCAAACTACATGAAGACTGCTTGATGGTTTGGGCAGTGTTCAGATCACAGCAGACATACTCAAATGATCTTAGTATTTGGAAAGACTTTTCAAAGGGTTTTGTCCGTGTAAAACAAAAATTGTTAATATGAAACAAAAAAGCAAATGAAGAGAAAAAAAATCTTCCTATGATTCATAACTCGCTACAAGGCAGCACATCACCCCAGAAAGAGCTTCGTCATGGACAGCACTGACACGACTAGAATTTCATACGTTCGGGTGTTTGGCCTGCGATATACACTAAATACATACATGTATATCTAAAGACAGCACGAGAAAAAACGTGTTTGAGACGTTCAAGCTTTCCGGAGCGCAACGAGATTGAGTAAGAAGCCAACACTTCGACAGGAATGCCAAATTAAAAATGACAGAACGGCAAGAGATTTGGAGCCAAATGTGGACGTCTAAGAAAATAAAAGGACAGGACTGCCTAAGCCACATGCCAATCAGACTCATGTTCGTGACACAGCTATCGTGGGGACACTCAGCTCTGCGCTTTGTCCTGAGTGTTTCAGTGACTGTCAAGCAGTTCTGGGGTCCGAGTAATCAGTGCAAGTAAGCCATAAAGCTTCAGTAGCAAATTACTGTCTCACAGAAAGACATTTTCAACTTCTGCGCCAGCTGCTGATAAACAAATCATGTGTTTAGCTCGACTCCACACAAGGACAACCTGTTCCTTCAAAACTCTCTAGAGAGAAAAAGGAGTTGTTAGTAGGTACTAAAGTGGATGCATCTGGACATGTCTCCCAAAAAGAGTCTTTGAAACACATTAGGAGAATGGAGGGCCTCGTGACGAGAACGCGAGAACCAGTCGCTGAGTGGCAGCAGGATTTCGGGGCCGGGAGGGGGGGACAGGAGGAGGAAGGACAGCGAGAAGCCCTATTCACCCAGGCAGGCGCTGTCACCCGACGGTGGCCCTGCTCTGTCCACTGACTGAGGCCGCGGCCTCGCGGTCTAGGGCCTGCCAGACAGGAGGACCGCGCGTCACCACGGTGCTCTGCTCGTCACCCCCTTCCGCCTCCCTGGTCCCGCAACCCGCCCCAAAGAATGTAAATCCTGCAGCCATGGCAAAAGTTTCAAACACTTCTCAAATATGTAAGCCAGTTCGGTAAATCCAAAGGAACCCTCGAATAAGGTTTACAAAGTTACTTTTAGTTATCAGCACTTCTGAAAAGGCTAAGAATGCACTTTCGCAGCCATGTCCGTTTAGACGAGAAAGGAATCAGGCTGTATTCCATCTCTTTCTGACTCAGCAGGAGCACGCCCGGCACTGAAAGTTTTGCCATGGACTGTCTCTACTTTCCCAACGACCGAGCGTTACCTCTCTGGCTTTTTGGGCCGCTGAAGCTCGGCTTAGGCGCTGTCGCTCGAGCTCCTCGAGCAACTGCTTCTCCATGATGCGCTTCGCCTCCTCCACCCTGCGCAGGACCTCGCGCTCGATCTCGTCCTTCCGCTTCTCCAGCTCCCTCCTCCACGCGCTTGGCCACCAGCTCCTCCACTCTGCGGGCCGTCTCTTCCTCGATGAGCTTTTCTTCAATCTCCTGCTGCCGGCTAGAGAACGGAAGCAGGACAATGACTTAACGTGACAGGAGACAGCGGACAGAAACAAAAGTAGCCTGTCTGTGAAGCCTGACGACACACAAATTCCCATTTATTTTCACGTAACAGTCAACGAAACGACAGATGCGCCATGTTAGGGGACGTCCAAACCTAACGCATCCTCTTTCTCCTCCTCACTGTCTAAACATGAGATTACCAGTATGACTAAAGCGCCACTCATTAGTCAACAGGCAAATTCCTTGCGTCACCACCTACAAGGAAAGGACCTGGTGATGTGCTCTGCAGAAAGGAGACCGACGCAGGGCGTCCCAGCAGCTCACAAAGGATGTGCTTAGGCTGCAACACAACAGCAGTGTGGTTTTCGGGGAAAGTACACAGTTTTGCAGATTCTGAACTTATTCCCTGCGTTGTACCGTTCATTAATTTCTAACTAGAAGCTTCGAGAGGCTCAAATAGTGTATTATCGGTTCTATTTAAAAGTCCAAGAATGCACAGTCTCTTCATTTTCTGGTATTACAAAACAACAGATTTCTCGAGCTGAAGCTCTGCCTGAAACAAGCGACCTTTCCCAGCAGGCGCCATTCTGGAGGGCAGGGCCGCACCACTGGCCGCCCGCCGCGAGAGGCATGTGCCAAGGCTTAATTTATGATTAAGGTTTTGACAAACACGTCAGAAGTATATTTGCTAACAAAAATAGTTTGAGGCAGCGAGAATCAACATGAATTTCGCTTTCTTAATTTTCACGGTTACGGGCAAGCTTTAAGTGACCTGTAGGCTCCCAATTCTGATGAAGAGCATCACTTAAAACTGTCATGCGAATAAAGGAAGTGAAGGAATGCCAGAGCTCTGAAGCAAGTCCTGAGGCCGATTTAGCAGCGCCCCACCGCCTCATCACACCACACAGCTGCTATCTTCTGGCGGGACTGAAAGCCTCCTACTGTGTCTTGCCATAGTCTGGTGGCTCTGATGTAACGGACACATGAGAGCTTTACCACCGAGCACCCACCACCACTCTGCCAGGTTCACGCCCACACAGCCCACAGCAACACTCCGGAGCTGCTCCTGTTTCTGCATCTGGAAACGGCTCTTCTCTGCCAAATCAACGGGCCACGTGCTGGCGACAGCCAATCAGCTGCTGCATGCGTGTCTAGGTAACAAACCCATACACCCACAGCACTTAGAAATTTCTCAGGCAAAAAGTCGTAAGCAGAAAGACTTTCAAGGAGTCTTTTGTGTAAGGCTGTTTAAGGAGCCCTGTACTACGGCCATAGCGACAGCACAGCAGGGAGGCGCGGGCTCAGCCGAATGGGTTCCATCCCAGCCAGCATCCCACAGGTCCCCCCAGCAGCGCCAGGGGTAATCCCTGCGAGCAGAGGCAGGAGGAATCCAAGCATCACTGAGTGTGACCCAGAAAGCAAGAAACAAGCAAATAAAAGCCCTGTTTAACAACTCGGATAAAGAGGACACAGTCACTCAGGATGTTAAAAAGCGGAATCACTAGAAACATGTAAGAAAAAAGTGCAATTACAAACTACATTTCCAATGCAAAATTGTGCTGCATTTCATATGCGTGCAAATAAGAAAAAACTAATAATTTCAAAAATGGTTTTTAAAAACCCTTAAAAAAGTTCAATTAGGGGCCAGAGCAATAGTCCAGCAGCTAGAGCGCTTGCCCTGCACGCAGCAGACCCAGGTTGGACCCCGGCATCCCATATGGTCCCCCAAGTAATTACCGCCAGGAGTAATTCCTGAGTGCAGAGCCACGCTTGCAGCAGCCGCCCAGGTCCCCCGGCATCCTGTGAGGTCCCCCAGCACCACCAGGAGCCAATTCCTGCCTACAGAGCCAGGAGCAACTCCCGAGCACAGCTGGATGGCCGCCCCCAAAAAAAACCACCCTTCAACAATGTTACCGTGCAAATATTAAGCGGATAATGAAGTACAGAAGACAATAAATGCACAGGGCTTCTGTTAGCTCTGCAGCAGAACCCCAAGAGCTGGTTGCAGCGTGCAACCAGGAAGGCGGCAGGGCGCTGCCAAGCATTCCGAGGGAGCGAAGGCTCTCGAGCCCTACGCAGACCTGCTCAGGAAGGAGAAGAGCGCCAACGAGGCCAGTTAGTACCTTCCACTCTTCAGCAGCCAACTGCAGCAGCTCCTCGTGGAGGGTGCGAGCAGGGACCTCTGGCGGCCCCAGAGCTGCACTCTGCATCCTCAGACCCCGCGGGGAGTGCGGCGACTCGCCACACAGTGCTCACGCACCTAACAACACTAAGTTCACTGCTGTTATGCGACAAACGCCATTAACAGGCGAGAAAGAACAAGTGGCCAGTGGATGTTGGGAAGTCACGAAACCCCCATAAAGGGACAAATAAAGATGAAGAGTCGCTGGTGCCTTCCAAGAGCTTGGTCATCAACACAAAGCTCTTGATGGCCAAGAGGCGGCAGAGTGGGCTTCCGCCCCACACCCGGTGCTCCCCGGGCTTCCGCCCGACACCCAGTGCTCCCCAGCACCTCCACGACTGTGTCCCAAGCACCACCGTTGAGGTCCCAAAACTGGGAGATGGAAGAGGTTAGGTGTGCATGGGGCACGGCAGGCAGCTCTCCCTCCCCACCCCTGTACCTCTCTGGGTCTTTCTGTCGCACCTTTCCCCCCAGCTTTTCCTTTATGCACACAAATTCCATGCCAAGAATTATTGCGGACAAAGCTGAACCCAAACGTAAGGTTTCGCGGTCACGGGAGAGCAGATGCTGCTGAAAACAGGCGTCGAGGGCCAGCGCGCTAGACAGCAGGGAGGGCATCTCCCTTACAAGCGGCTGACCTGGGTTCAATCCCGCATCCTGCGCATCGCTGGGTGTGACCCAAAACGCAGAAACAGTCTGAGGCTGAGGAGCCCGAAGGTCTCAGTGCCCCGAACCGCGAGGAAACCTGAGCGGGCAAGGACAATCTCTAGAACAGCACCGTAGCAGAGTCACACCCGAACTGCCCCTCAGCTGGGGGCCGCTGTCCGGAGCCCCGAACCTGACCCAGCTCTCAACAGACGCCCCGACACTGCCCGCAGCTCTGGTGGCGGGGCTCGGGCCACTCCAGTGGGTGACGGGCCTCCACCTGGAAAGAGCCTAAGGCCACACACCGCAATCACGTGGCCTCCCACATCCTCCGGGACCAACAGGAGCGGCGACACAGCCGGAGCCCGGGGCCCTGGCGGAGCCCAAGCTCCCGGGCCACTCGCCACGGGAGCCGGGACGGCTACTCCCACAACAGCAGGAGCCGCGCGAGGGTCCCTCACGGGCTGCCTGGCCCAGACGGCCTGCACCTGTCACGCCACGCGGGCCTGCGGCAGCTGGGAGCAGGCGGAGGCCATGCCTCCAAGGGGGAGAGGACGGCAAGGAGGCACCGCCTGCCTGCGCCTGGGCCTGGCCACTGACGGAGAACACGGGGAGCCGCCGCGCAGCAGACTGGAGGGCACGCCCAGGGCGCAGAGCTGGCCGTGGCAGATGCACCTTGGCCACGGGTCTCGGTGGGCTGCCACCACCGTCCCCCACGACAGTGTGTGGCCCTGCCAGGAGTCTCCCCAGCCCTGCCCCCCACTGAGCAACAGCACCCACTGCGCAGGCGACTCTCCGTGCTCCCCCTCACCCACTCGCGCAGGCTGCTCTCCGTGCTCCCCCTCACCCACTGCTCAGGCGGCTCTCTGTGCTCCCCCTCAACCACTGCTCAGGCGGCTCCCCGTGCTCCCCCTCACCCACTCCTCAGGCGGCTCTCCGTGCTCCCCTCACCCACTCAGGCGGCTCTCCGTGCTCCCTCACCCACTGCTCAGGCAGCTCTCCGTGCTCCCCCTCACCCACTGCTCAGGCGGCTCCCCGTGCTCCCCCCTCACCCACTCCTCAGACTGCTCTCCGTGCTCCCCCTCACCCACTGCTCAGGCGGCTCTCCGTGCTCCCCCTCACCCACTCCTCAGGCGACTCTCCGTGCTCCCCCTCACCCACTCAGGCGGCTCTCCGTGCTCCCTCACCCACTGCTCAGGCGGCTCCAATGCTCCCTCACCCACTCAGGTGACTCTCCGTGCTCCCCCTCACCCACTGCTCAGGCGGCTCCAGTCTTCCCTCACCCACTCAGGTGGCTCTCTGTGCTCCCCTCACCCACTGCTCAGACGGCTCCAGTGCTCCCTCACCCACTCAGGTGGCTCTCCGTGCTCCCTCACCCACTGCTCAGGCGGCTCCCGTGCTCCCTCACCCACTCAGGTGGCTCAGCCGGCTCCCCTCACCCACTCAGGTGGCTCTCTGTGCTCCCTCACCCACTGCTCAGGCGGCTCCCGTGCTCCCCCTCACCCACTCAGGCGGCTTTCCGTGCTCCCCTCATCCACTGCTCAGGCAGCTCCCCGTGCTCCCTCACCCACTCAGGTGGCTCTCCGTGCTCCCCCTCACCCACTGCTCAGGTGGCTCCAGTGCTCCCTCACCCACTCAGGTGGCTCCCCATGCTCCCTCACCCACTCAGGTGGCTCTCTGTGCTCCCTCACCCACTGCTCAGGCGGCTCCCCGTGCTCCCTCACCCACTCAGGTGGCCTCTCCGTGCTCCCCCTCACCCACTCAGGCGGCTCTCCGTGCTCCCCCTCACCCACTGCTCAGGTGGCTCCAGTGCTCCCTCACCCACTCAGGCGGCTCTCCGTGCTCCCCCTCACCCACTCTTCAGGCGGGTCCCCATGACCCCCACTCCTCCCCCAGCTTCTGGGCTTTTCCACCAGTGCCCCGACACGCAGCAGTTAAACACATAGGCGCTGTGTGGCAACAGCCGCCACATAGGCCAAGCCAGAGATTCTTTCCCTCAACTCCCACGTCGACTGGTCCTCGTGGTGCTCCAGGCTGTCCTCTTGGCCACCCCAACAAGAGCTTTCTCTGACTAGCGTCTACCTCCGCCAGCAATCGAGGCTCCGTCTCACACCCACAGCTCACGTCTTCCCCTGACGCTCGAGCTTCTGCGGCGACCTTCCCGTGTCCCAGTTCCTGCGCTGTGCGGGCGATTCAGGACCCAGAGCTCAGGTCCCAGTCACTCCGCCTGGAGCCACCGCCCTGACCCTCTCGCTGCGTCTACAGCTGAGGCTCAGGAGAACAAGGGCATCGCCCCTCGGCATGCGCTTCGCCACTGTTCTGCCGTCGCACATCCACCACACCGAGCATCCGGGCGTCCCCACAGCAACAGCAAAGGGATCTGCAGACGCCCACTGCTGCCTGCCGGGTGCAGACCTAGGCGCTGGCCGGCCCGTCCTGAGGCTCAGCTGGTTGGCTTCGCACCCTGGAGCTCCCCTAACTCTCTCTCCTCACCCGTATTCGCGAGTGGCTACTGGGTCCTGTCACTGTGCACAAACTTCCACTGCTGCAAGTTTTAGCTTTTAAAAAATAAAATTATATTAGGCCACGCCTGCTGTGCGCAGGGCCATGGGACCATATGGGACGCCAGGGAGGACCCCAGCGTGGGTTCGCGAAGGCAGATGCCTACCTGCTGTATGAGCGCTCCTGCCCCAGGCAGTGTTTGCGTTCCAGAAAACAAGCTACTCTTAAGGTCTCACGTGAAAAACATCAGAGACATCACGCCGTCATTCCAAACATGTTTGAGCTGACATCTGGGAGCTAAGCTACTCATCTGTGCCCAAAGACCCGAGTTCTACGTAATCGCGGTCTGCTGGGAATAGCCCACCCTGGTGCAGGAGTGAAGCCCCTGAGCAAGAACAGCCCAGCCGGTGCAGGAATGAGCTCTGCTGCAACCTCCCGGCCAGCGTCGCCCTGAGCACCCCAACTCGGCGCCTCAGCGGGGCCCACCAGGCCAGGCGGCTCTTCCTCAGGATGTCTCGGCCACTCTAGGTAGGGCTCCGCAGAGCTGGGGACCTGCAGGGACCCTCACTGTCCCCGGGGAGAGTGGGAAAATGGACTGTCAAAAGCTGCCAAGTAGCACCCTGCAAGGGAGCCGCTAGCAACGGGGGGGAGGGGAGGGGCCAGGTGCAGGTTGCACCCCGCAGGACCCAGCTCAGGGATGGGGGCTGGAGGACAGGGCTGGCGGGAGGGGTCCGCACGCAGGTGCATGGCAACAGGAGTCCCGGGAGAGCGCCTTGGGGGTGGGGCCGCCAGGGCGGCATCTGTCACAGCAGCGAGGCACCCACGTGCAGCAGCGGCCTCTCTCCGCGGGCTCGCCGGACACAACTCCAGGACCCCGGGCCTGGCTTGCAACTCCTGACCCCTGGGCCCCGGGTGGCCTGCGGCCCCCGACCCCCTGTAACCCCATCCCGGCATGCGACCCCAGACTCCCTGCACACCGGCCTGCGCCCCCCACCCCCAGTAACCCCCGTCCTGGCCTGCGCCCCCCCCCCCCCGACCCCCAGTAACCCCGTCCCGGCCTGCGCCCCCGACCCCCTGCATCCCCCTGACCCCCAGTAACCCCGCCCTGCCTGACCCCTGACCCCCCCTGACCCCCCCCCGCACCTGAGCCTGAACCGCCGCCTGCGCCCCCGACCCCCTGCATCCCCCCTGACCCCAGTAACCCCATCCCGGCCTGCGCCCCCGACCCCCTGCATCCCCCCTGACCCCCTGTAACCCCGGCCCTGCCTGCGACCCCTGACCCCTGCATCCCCTGACCCCCAGTAACCCCAGCTCGGCCTGCGACCCCAGACTCCCTGCACACCGGCCTGCGCCCCCGACCCCCTGCATCCCCCTGAGCCCCAGTAACCCCGTCCCGGCCTGCGCCCCCGACCCCCTGCATCCCCTGACCCCCAGTAACCCCATCCCGGCCTGCGCCCCCGACCCCCTGCATCCCCCTGACCCCCTGCAACCCGGCCCGGCCTGCGCCCCCGACCCCCAGTAACCCCGACCCCCCGCGCTCACATCTTCCGCTGCCGCTCGAACTCGGCCTTCTTCTCCTCCTCCTCGCGCTTCTGCTTCTCGTCCAGGCTGCTGCGCTTGCTCACGGTGCGCCCGAAGATGTCGATGCGGTCGGGCGGGGAGGCGGGGCGCGCTCCCGCTCGCGCTCGCGCCTCGACACGGCCGCGTTGGTGGAGCGCGAGCGCGAGCGCGACTCCCGGCGCCGGGCGCGCTTGCTCTCCCGCGACTTGGAGCGCTTCCGCACGCGGTCCTTGTCGCGCGAGCGCGAGCGGGAGCGGCTGCGCTTCTTGGTGTGCTTGGAGCTCTTGGTGTGCTTGGAGCGCGACGAGCTGCGGCTCCGCGAGCGGCCCATGGCGCCCGCCCGCCCGCCCGACCGTCCGCCGCCGCCGCCGCCGCGGGGGGCGGCCGCGCTGCTCCTCGTCACGCGCCCGCGCCCCGCCACGCACCGGCTGCCCGCCGCCGCGCGCCGCCGTCCGCCGCCGCCGCGCCGCCTGAGGCCGCCTCGCCGAGCACCAGGCCGCGGCCGCGGGAGTCGCTAAGATGGCAGCTGCGGCGGCACCGGCCGCGATACCCAATGCCCCGCGCGGAACGCGCCGTCGCGCGGGCCCCGCCCTGACGAGGGCGGCCCGAAGGCGAGCCGAGCGCGGCCGAGGCCTGCCGAGCCGCGCCGAGCGCCGCCGAGGCCTGCCGAGCGCCGCCGAGCGCCGCCGAGCCGCGCCGCCGAGGCCTTCCGAACCGCGCCGAGCGCCGCCGAGGCTTGCCGAGCGCCGCCGAGTCAGGCCGAGTGCCACCGAATCGTGCCGAGCCCCGCCGAGCCCCGGACCGAGCGCGCTCGGCCCCCTTCCGACCCGTGGCTCAGGCGGGCGGAGCGTGGCGGCTACTGGCGCTCCGCCCCGCTTGGCGCCCGCGCGCCGGGAAGGGCCTGGAGCCCGACGAGGGCCCCGGCGTGCTGGGGCTGCAGGGGAGTCGGGCCTGGGCCCAAACTGGCCGCCGGCGTCGTTTTCCAGGAACGGGCCTGGCCGGGAGCCGACGCGGGCAGGCCGGTCTCGGCGCAGGAGCGTGCCCCGAGGCGGCGCCGCGTTCCCCAGCGGCTCTTGCAGGGCCTGGGAGCCGGGGTGCGGGCGCTAGCGCACCCAGGAAGCCCGGCCGCTCTATGGGTGTCACTCACCACCCCAAAGCGCCGTCACCACTCCCAGGGGACAGTAAGCCTGGAAAACCCAGAAAAAATTGCAAGTATTCCCGCGCAACTGTACCATCATCTATGAAAAATTAAGTTTGGGTGTGTGGGGGAGGGTTGTTGGGGTCGCACCGGCAGTGCCTGGGACCCCGCACCAAACGGGAGCCACGAGCAAGGCAGGTTTCTGAACTGGACTGTTTTCTCCCGGCCATAAGCATCGCACCGTGGGAAATAGGGGATCTAGGCTCTGATTCAGTTTATTAATGAAACGACTAAAAAGAAACTTTACGCCTCCCCCAGTGGCAAGCAGAACTGTCAAATTATTCTGCTATAAATTTTAATAAATTGTGGGCAACTCTAGGAGGCTTCCGAGACCAGGAGTGTGCCCCCCAAAAAAATAAATAATAATTAATAATAATAATCATGGCAGGGCCTGGCAAGCCACCCGTGTCTTATTTGATATGCCAAATACCAGTAACAATTATAAACCTCATTCCCATCACCTGAAGGAATGGTTTGAGGCTCTTCCTGTTCTTGAGCGAGCAGATGCCCCTTGCGCTACTTGCTTGCAACAGGACACATGGAGATGTTACTGGTTCCTGCTCCAGCAAATTGATGAACAACAGGAAGACAGTGATACAGGTGAAATCGGGGGGCAGAAAAATAGTGCAGTGGGGGGGGGCGCTTTCTTTGCAGTGTGGCTGATGGGGTTCAATCCGGCCATCCCATATTGGTCCTCTCCAAGCCCCTACCTGGAGTGACCCCTGAGCACAGAGCCAGGAGTAAGTGGCCCCAGACAGACAGACATACATATGTGTGTGTTTATATATGTGCGTGTGTGTTAAAATAACCACATCTCAACGATGAAATCTCTCAGCCTTGACGGAAATGCAGCCCCAAGAGCGGGCACGTGCCCGTTGGGCTCCTCTTTGGCGACGTCAGTGCAGAGACTACGCAGCCCCCGCCTGTGCCGCCTCATGCTGGAACCAGCCAGTTTTAAATGTCAGATGGAAGATCAGATCTCAGGGCTGTGCTGTCATTGCCCGTGAAACCTCGGGGAATAAGGGAAGCTGGGGTTTGCCCTTTAAATCTTTTTCGTTTTAATTTTGACTTATTGAATCACGGTGCAATGGCCATTGCAAAGCTGATTGTGATCAGGTTTCGGTCATGCAGCATTCTGACGTCCATCCGCCACCAGTGCACATTTCCCTACAGCAATGTGCCTTATTACCCTCAGGGCTTACTGTTGGCTCCACACTCAGGATTTACTCCTGGAGGTGCTCAGGACCCTATGGAATGCCGGGCGTGGCGCCGGGTCAGCCCCGTGCAAGACCTGCCTGTGTACCATCACTCCAGCCCCCTTTAAAACTTTTAACCTAAACTCAGCGTATTCGTAGAGATAAGCTTCGCCCAGTGCTTCCCCCAGCAAGGATCGAAATCGCCCTTTCTGCAACCCCTAACTTCTGAGCTGTCGCCCTGGCGCTGGAGATTTGCTTTAAATACCAAATTCTTCCGTGTTTCCCTTGTCAATATGCTCCCCTGAGTGATCCTCTTGTCGGCTTCGTTTATGCAAATAAAAAATGTATTTCCCTCACAAATCAAAGGTGAATAAAACAAGTTTTATAGAAAGTATCTGTCATTGAACACTCAAGGAATCAATACCTCAAGATTATAAGGAGCTTCGAATAACTATTAAGAAAGTACAATGGCGTGGGAAAATGAGCGAGGGTCATCAACAGTTAGTGTACAGAAGGAATGGAAAGTGGAGGAAGAAAAAGGCCGGGGGGGCAGCCACAGTGTTAACCCCTTCCCCCAAAGCATCTCTGCGCGCCTGTATGTATGGGAAAGCCCGTGTTTCACACAGGAGAAGCTGATGCGGATCTTTAGACTGGAACTTGGTCTGAAGTGTCTTGCAAAGTGGGGGAGAATCAGGGCCCGAGATAGTACAGTGGGTCAGGCGCTTGCCTTGCCCAGGCGGGACCCCTGGCACTCCACACTGTTTGCCAAGTTCTGCCAGGAGCCATCCCTGAATGCAAAGCCAAGAGTCCCCCCCTGTGCACTGGCAGGGCTGGCCACAAGAGACAGAAAGCGGGATGCTTCTGTTTAGATCCAGGTTTCCAGAGCTTTCGGAGGAGAATGCTGCCATCTCATTTGCCCTGTCCTTTAGCTGCCCCTGGAGAGAGAGGTTTGGGGTATGATAATGCAGCCAAGGCCCCAGTTATTAGCGATGGAGTTTAGTGACGGGATGAGAGACGCCACACCATGATACTGTTAAGTGCTACTCTATGGCTTGCATTTCACACTCTTGGACTTGGCCCGTTTTCTTCTTTCTTTCATGTTTGGGCCGTACCTGGAGGTTCCTCAGGGCTCAGTATGTGGTGCTGGGAATCATACTGAGGCCTGCTGATAGAGCAGAAAGGCTTTACCTGCTCGCTCTCTCTCTCTCTCTCTCTCGCTCTCTCTCTCTCTCTCCCTCCCCTCTCCCTGTCTCCTCTTTGTCTCTGTTTTCTCTCCCTCTCTCTTGTCTGTCTCTGTCTCGCTCATGCTTTTTTTTAATTTCCCATCCCTTGTTTAAGAAAATGAATCCCTCCTAGGGAAACACGACTGACCTTTCCTGCGCATTGCAATCACAGGCGCGGCCCTGGCACATGCAGAGCGTTTAGTCAAACAGCCTCCAAATTAGTAAATAAACATGGACGGGTTGTCTGGTTTTCCCCAGAAACCTCCTTTTACCACTGCTTCAGACAATTCCAGAATGACAGAACATTGCATCATTTGGACATAGAGCAAACCAATTTCATCACGGCATTGGCCACGAAATCAGCAGAACTCTGGCTCCCAAAAGTGATCTTTTGATTCAGTTCAGAATCTTCGGTCTGTACAAAACATGTTGTTGTTTCCCCTAAGACAACTTTTACTTTCGTTTTCTATCTGAAATTACTTTTAGGCAATGCAGTGTTATGCAAACTTCGCTATAAAATTGTTAAGTGGCTTTTAGGCAGAAATATTTCATATTTGCCTAAGAAACAAATGGAATCCTTTATTCAAAAAGCAAAAGGAAGAAAAAAAATAGAAGTTCATGCAGACCGTTTCTGTGGACAAGTGCATTCGTTTGTGTATTTTCTGCACAAATACCGGATCCAGGCTTGCAGAGGTTCTTGCTTCTGGGAGTGCAGGGCAGAGAGGGCATTGGAGAGAGAGTCCAGTGTGCTGTGTGCTCTGGACCCTAGAACACCAGTGCTTAGAAACCAGCTCCACACAGGCCCCAGCAGCCAGGAGCAGCCTAAGCACAGAGCCTGAAGTAACCCCTGAGTGGTGCTGAGTATTGTGCTGTGCACCCCTCTGAGGGGAGAGAGGGAGAGAGAAAGAGAGAAATAAAAGCCCTTCTTACTGGCCGTGACAGCAGGGTTGAAGCTGATCTTTCAAACACCGTTACTGAACCCAGCAGGCCTGGAAACGAAACCCCCGAGAAGCAGTGAGTCCTGTGAGCAACACACCTTGCCTCAGTGAGGAGAGACTCCGCTCCCAAAGAGCAGGAGGTTGGCCAAGGACAGCAGACACAAGGCCCAGGAGAGCTGGTCCATGGCAGGAAGCTGCCGCCAAGGGGGAGGGCCTTGGGGACAGAGAAGGGACCACCGCAATGGTAGCTGGACACGATCTGGACGAGAACTGAGTGCTGAAAGGAGGTAAGGGATATACATGATAACCCTTTAGTAAGGACGGAAAACCAGTGTCTGAAAGGAAAAGTGGGGAGAGAAGAAAAGAATCTGCCCGAGAGACAGGCTGGGGTGGCGGTGGGGGGGGAACCTGGGTGCGTTGGTGGCGGGAAATAGACACCAGTAGGGGCTGTTGGAGCATTATGTGATTAAAAATCATGACCGACTTTTTAACTATCTTACAGTGATTCTCTTAAAAAAAAAAAAAAAAAAAAACCATCATCCACGAAGTTGTTCCCGGTACAGTAGCTTCAGGTATTCAGTATTCCAACACCAGTCCCATGGCCAATGTGCCCTAACTGCCACCCAAGCTCTTAGTCCCCCCACCCCCAAGCCTGCGCCCTCAGTAGGCACTAATTAAATTATTACAACGTATATCTCGGAATGGTATTGCTAAAGTCATGAGCCTTTTACTGAGCCATTACCTGCGAATCGGACCATCTCAGTGATCCTTATTTTTTGTCATACCCCTGTGATGCTCAGGAGTTACTCCTGGATCCAACGCCCTGCCTGCTGTACTACCACTCCAACCCTCTCACAGCGATTCAATTAAAAAAATTTTTTAAGAAGAGCAAGAGTTTGGGATGGGGTGGGGTGACCTATTGCTACAGGAGGAGGAGAGCTAAGGAATAGGGGGAGAAGGACAACTGTAAGGTCAGGCTCTAAGGCTGAGCAGAAAGGGAAGGGAAGAAGGAAGCAGCGGGTGTCTTCTAGAAAAGAGAGAGAAGTGTGGATAGGAGTAGGTGTGGCACAGGGCTGGTGGTTGGCACTGCAGTTGCCTTAGTAGTAGCCTGTATTCCCCAAACTCCCAATGTGAGTCCACTGACGGCCTGCATGGACCCGGAGCATGTGAGTCCACTGACGGCCTGCATGGACCCGGGAGCATGTGAGTCCACTGACGGCCTGCATGGACCCGGAGCATGGCACATCGCTGCGGCTCTGGCACAAGGCACCTAGAGGCCCATCTCCACTGTAGCTAGAGTTGCTCAGGACTGTCTTAACATCAGGCTCTCAAACATGTCAAAGGTTTTCACATCTTTGTCCCTTCTCTCTCCCACTAAAATCATTGAAGAACCGTCTTTTCTTAAAGAAGCCACAAGTTGAACCAGTTTTCAAAGTGAGTCTCACACTACCAGCCTGTTGCGGGATTGACCAGTTTCCTTCTGGAGGAAGTAGTTTGAGTGACCAACTCTCCCCTTTCATCTTGGTCCAAATACTAAATCACATGCTAGTCTGCTGTTTTATTCAAGAATCTTTGTGATATTTATGGGCAGGGGAGTCTCACTTATTGGCAAGTGCCAATGCCCCAACAGCTGTGCTACGTGACCCTCAAAATGCTAATGAACGCTGGAATCATCTAGAAATCTGGTTAATATGCAAGCCCGGCTTGGGTGTTCCAGGGTGGGGGCCCGGACGTCAGCATTTCTCACCAGGTGATGCTGAGACTGCTGGTCCATGGGCCACACTTATCTCCATTAATCACCCCCCAAACCAGGGCCTTGGGGCAGGAAAGATGAGCTGGAGACCGGCCTCCCAGGAGCCGCATTCCAATCCTGACCTCTAGCTTACAGGAGGAGCTGTGGAGGCCTGCGTGACTCCCCCTCGCCACAACCACAACCCTTCACTTAATCTCGGTGCTGGACACTCGTGAGTCCACCTGTGGGCACGGGTCAACCTCCCCTCCACTTCCTGTGAATGCGACTTTGCCAATGCTGTGAGGTCTGTACAGACGGAAAGAGTAAAGTGAGGCCATATAGGAAGTTCAGTTCTAGATCCAATATGGCGGGTGCACATGTAAGACTGAGGGAACAGCCATGTAGGGAGGGGAGAAGGCCCTGGGAAGCCTGACGCTTGGGCAAAGGGGATGTGTAGCTGCAAGTGAAGGCATCCCCAAGATGGCTGGACCTATCCAGGATAGAGTCTATACCCCACAAACCTTCAGGGGTCCTAGTGGCTCCACTCTGCACCGCTCTGGATTGGGTACTCTGGTCTCTGGAATGTGAGATGGGCTCATTCTGGGGTCTTAAGTGTCCAGTCCCCGGAGGACTTGTTCTAGCAGCCCGAAGTAGTGTGTGGAAATGTTACTCTACATACCTGCCTTTCTGTCCCTCTGAACCAGCCATCGGCCCCTTCGATTGTCATCCGGCACTTTCAGAGCCTGGAGGGCACTTCAGACCCATATAAGCGCACACCCCACTTGGTTGCTTAGTTGGCTTAGGAACATGAGAAGAGATGTTTACATTGTGAAAGTAAATGAATGCTGTTGTTCAGAAGCCCTGGGTTGGCCTTTGTGTTTGAAGAGTTGTTAAAGCAAAGCTGGATTGTCCATCACATCCTTTTTTTGTTCTTGTGTGGGCAGGAAGAAAAATTTTCCACAGGAAAAAACTCCTGCATATGTGTGATTAATTGCCTAGATATTTGCTTGCGAACAGTAAGTTTATCATGTGAAAGTCTCATGACACTTAGAAAGGAAAAAAACTCTCCTGGGCTTTGCCTTCTAGGAGCTCCACATGAACTGGTGCAACACAGAATTGAAGTTCAGAACCTGGTTTTCTTTATTTTCCTCAAATTTCTCTTGGAGGGACACACCCAGCAGTGCTCAGGAACTACTCCCAGTGCAGTGCTTGGTTCCAGTTCACAGTGGAGAGGATGCGAATCGGCCTTGGGCAGCTGTCCCACCTGGACCACAGACTACCCACCGGACAGTCACTCCAGTCCCTGCCCTTCAATTTTAATGGGGGTTTCAAATGTTTAGGGGCAAAGTGCTTTGATATGTGTAGCCAACAAAAAACTAGGAGCAACAATAGGAACAACGAAAGGAACAACTGGAACAACAACAAAAGCAACAACAACAAGAACAATACGAATGCAGGTTCCCGTATCTGAAAGCAGCATCTCCAGAAGCGCCTTCCTGGGCGAAACAGCATAAAGTCAGAACCACCCATCCATATGTGAACTTCCCAGACTTTAAGATGTGGACTGAGGTGATTACAGTTCCCAGAGTCAGTGACTTTTGGGGGAAGGAATGTGGCAGGGCCACTCCTGCTACCGGGCTTGGGGTGACGGACTTTGCTTCTAGGAGGGTCTTTTGTCATAAGAGTGGAAAATCCCTTTGATTTCACTTAGCAGGAACAGGTGCTAAGTGCTCTCTTGTATGGGGAGGGTCTTCGGCAGTGAAGCGTTCTTCGTGGACTTTGAAACAGCAGGGTTGACCCGTCACAGCCGCCTCCGAGCCAGGGGCACTTGTGGTACTAGCACGCCTCTTTCTGCACTGTTCTTTACCTCTAAGGCTTTCACTTGGTCACTTGAATCCCGTTATTCATCGATTTGCTCAAGCGGGCGCCAGTAACATTTCCATTTGACCCTATCATGTGCCAATGTAGCCCAATGGCATCTGGTTGCTTCAGGAATATGAAGAGCCTCAAACCGTTCGTGCAGGGTCTTGACGAAGAAGTCTGACCATCTTGTAGGTGGGCAGCCACATAATCTTTTGACATCCCGTGGGATCCAGTCAGTAACGACTCTAGTCCAGAGGTCGTCTCAAGTCACATTACAAGGCTTTCAGTCATGAAAAAAAATAAACAAAAAATCGCTGGCTTACAGTAAAGACAAAACCAGGATGGTTTCATAGTGCCCCAAAGCTTATGTGAACAGTCAGAAAAAAATTTACGACAGCGAGACACGTGAAAATGACTTTAAAGCATGGCTCTGTGTCCAGCGCTACGTGAGTCCCATGAGTCAACGACTTCACTCGGTCAGGGCCAATATTCCCGTCGGAGGGAAACCCAGTTCCTCAAACAGGAGCTTCTCAACACTAGCCAATGTCCTGGTAAGAGGAGGCAACCTTCCCGCCTTTCGCTTTGGGGTGGCCACGATGAGTGGGGTCCATCCAAAGCCAGACATATTCTTGCTGATGACTGGTTCCTCTCTGGGAGGTCACAGTGCTTTTAAGCTGTCCATGTTTGCATTGAGGACGCTCCGACTTGCTGAGACAGCGAGCTCACGCTTCGTGTCTTATCACATAGTCGGCCAGGCACAAGAGATTTTCTCTCTCCTGCATTGAAATGTCAATTTCACTATAAATGTCTTTATCATCTTGTTACAAGAATGTCTCCCACAGAGACATTGTTTTTCTGACACTATTTTGATTCTTTTCATCTTGCTGATCCTTTATTTTCATGGAGAAATGAATGAATGTAGAATTTTATTGTGGATTTCTCTCATGCTGGGGACCCCAGAGATGGCTTATGGGTTTGCAGTCCCTGCCCCCACACACATGCAAGCACGCACGCACACACATGCACACACACTGTGGTGGTATCCTTATACTACATTGATAGGATCTGAGTGAGGACAGAGAGTGAACCCACTGGCCCGACCTCATGCATTCCTAAGCATGACGCACGCTTTTGGGAGTGCACAGTCTGTGAAGGGTCTGACCCACAGCTGACTGCCTGGGCAGGGACTGAAGAATAGGTTTTGCACCAGACTGTAAGTTTCACTGCCCACCTAGACTGGATCCATAAAACTAGTCAGGCGCAACCGAAAGTTGGGCTCCAAAACTTGTTCATCGTAACAATTCTGAGGGATTTCAATTCTTTGTTGTATAATTACAACAAGAGTTGTAATTATACAACTATTTTGTAATATGATATATTATATATTAATAAACAAAATAAAGTAAATTAATTAGTGCCTACTAAGGAGCAGGCTGGGGTGTGTGGCTGGTGGGAAACGGTGGTGGTAGTAAGGACATTTTGGTAGTGGAGCAATTCTGAGGGGTCCCATCCATCACTACCGGACCCCAGGGCCACATTAAGTGGAGCTGTCAAAGTAAGGGCCTTGCATGCACTTCTTGGTAATCCTTAACACTCCTCACTTCCATTCTTCACTTCCACTCTTCACTTCCATTCCTCACTTCCATTCCTCACTTCCATTCCTCACTTCCATTCCTCACTTCTATTCCTCACTTCCATTCCTCACTTCCATTCCTCACTTCCATTCCTCACTTCCATTCCTCACTTCTATTCCTCACTTCCATTCCTCACTTCCATTCCTCACTTCCATTCTCACTTCCATTCCTCACTTCCATTCCTCACTTCCATTCCTCACTTCCATTCCTCACTTCCATTCCTCACTTCCATTCCTCAATTCCATTCCTCACTTCCATTCCTCACTTCCATTCCTCACTTCCATTCCTCACTTCCATTCCTCACTTCCATTCCTCACTTCCATTCCTCACTTCCATTCCTCACTTCCATTCCTCACTTCTCTCATTTACTTCTGTTGCAAGGTTTCCAACACTGCTATTCCTTGATCTGCTTCCCAGTAATCTTCAGGCTTATGTGAATTTTCCTCTTGTTTTTGTTTTGTCCTTGTTTCTCACATTCTTGGGTTTCTCTTCTGAAAGCTCTCCTTACTTTTTAAAAATTATTTTAAAGAATGTTCCTTGATCATTAAAAAAGTAATTTATGATATATTTTAAGTAAAAAGAGAGCAACAGTCAGTTGTGTGTCTCGTGAATATAAAGGAAGAAAGAGGGGTCAGAGCAATAGTACCGAGTGTAACCTGCTAGTTTTGCACATGACTGACTCAGGTTTGATTCCTGGCATCCCATACGGTCGTCTGAGCCGGCCAAGAGGGATCTCTCAAGTGCAGAGCCAGAAGTAAACCCTGAATACTGCCAAGTGTGGCCTCAAAAACAAACAATGGGGGACACTAGTGCTGGTAAATGTGCTCTGTTGGAGGAATGGGTACTGCAACATTGATTGTACTGAAACCCAATCTTGAACAGCGTTGTAACTCACGGTGACATAATAAAAATTTAAAAACAAGAACATTAAAAGGAAGAAAAGAGCTGCAGAGATTGCACAGTAGATAAGCACTTGCCTTGCACATTGCCAACCCAGATTCAGCCCCTGGCACCCCAGATGGTCCCCTGAACCCTGCCAGGAGTGATAGCTGAGCACCATACAGTATGACACACCTATCGCCAACAACAACAAAAATCCCACAAAGAAAGAAGAAATGCATCCGCATCTCATGCATATTTCTGAAAGACAACTTAAGGATGGTGACATTAGATAGAAACCCACTAAGTTCAATAAGTGAACAATAACACAGATGGCCCAGTTCATGAGTTTACCAACACCATTACGATATACACATATATTAATTTAATTTATATATATAAGTATAAAGTAAATTCATTAGTGCCTACTAATGGAGTAAGCTGGGAGGTGAGAAACGAGGGGTCTTTGGGGGTAGTAAGGGCATGTTGGTATTGGAACTGGTGTCAGAATATCCAATACCTGAAACAGCTGCACTATGAACAACTTTGTAAATCACTGTGCTTAAATAAAATTAAGATAAATTTTTTAAAAAGCATGGTGACATTGTTTGGGTGGGAGAATGCATGCTTGGGTGATGCCAGCTAGCCAAAGGGAGACATTTTCCTGGCAATCCCTTTGTCTATTTTCTATTTTGAAAAGTAGGAAAGTAAAACTACTTCCAAGGGAATTAACAAGATCCTGGAAACTTAGGTCAGCTGGAAATACACATGTGTTAAACGCTCATGATCAAGTTTTGGAAGCAAGATTAAAGACAATGTTAGCAGTTAGCCTTGTTGAATCGGACATGGATGTTTTCTATACATTTCTAGAATTCAGTGGACTTGGATCAAGGCTAGAGAGGCCACTGACCGGGTCGGAATAGGGAAGTGCCTACCTCCCCAAACAAGGCTCACTGCCCCTGTGCAGGGTCCGAGTCTTGTTCCTGCCCTCATTCCCTCTCAGCTGGGGGGCTTCATTTTCATCCCGGAAGTATTTATCAGGGACCGAGCACTCTGAACTCACTCCCATCAAAAAAAAAAAATGTTGGGTGAATCATACTCCAGGCAATTCTCCAAATACCCACTTTTGCTTTCACTGTTTCGTATTTCACAGCATAATCGTCACACCTTTTTTTTTCCCAAAAAAATCCCAAGCTGGTTTATAAGCTTCCATTGTGTAACTGCAGACAGCTTAATAATAGGTAATTTAGTCATTAATTAATTTTCAACAATACTGGCAGATAACAAAAACATGTAATGGTCACACCCCCACTTTGGGGCAAAATGTTTCTCACCAAACACAACATGGCCGTGTGAGGAAATACGGTATCATCGTGTAGCTTCTTTTTCTGAAAGCGAAGTGGGCACCTCACTTTACTGCTCTGCTCTGAGCCTGTGGCCCAGGGCCCAGCTCAACTACCCGGGGGGTGACCGTATACCTTACCTTGCTCCGGGCACCTGCCCTCTCTCTGCATTCCTGGCTGGTCACCTCTCACAGGCCACTCCTCAGCCGTCCGCAGGGCCTGCCTGCATGCTGCCCGCCAGCCCAGGACACTCCCAGACTTGTATTTCCAGCCCAGCACTGTCCCCCTGACGTCCAGGCTTGCAGGCCCAATGAGCCGAGTCATGTCTGCTCACACGCACACGGAAAGAAGAATCCGACCTTCACACTATGAGCCGCTGATGTCCTCTGCGGGTGCTCTGTGACCATCCAGGGGCTCCAGCCTTGGCCAAACCGCTCAGATCCCCAAACAGCCCAGACCTGAGAGCTGTGGCTCCTCTGCATTGGCCGCCCAGAGAGCTAACACCCCCCACCCCCTGCTTACCCAGAGAGCTAACACCCCCTCCCCTGTTGCCCACCCAGAGAGCTAACACCCCCTCCCCTGTTGCCCACCCAGAGCACCCGCCCCCTCCCCCCTGTTGCCCACCCAGAGAGCTAACCCCGCCCCTCCCCTGTTGCCCACCCAGAGCGCTAACCCCCCCCTCCCCTGTTGCCCACCCAGAGGCTAACCCCGCCCTCCCCTGTTGCCCACCCAGAGAGCTAACACCGCCTCCCCCCACATTGCCCACCCAGAGGCTAACACCCCCTTCCCCCCTGTTGCCCCAGAGCTAACACCACCCTCCCCCCCCCTGTTGCCCACCCAGAGAGCTAACACCGCCCCTCCCCGCATTTCCCACCCAGAGAGCTTACCCCGCCCCTCCCCGCATTGCCCACCCAGAGAGAGCTAACCCCGCCCCTCCCCCTGTTGCCCACCCAGGCAGCTAACACCGCCCCTCCCCTGCATTGCCCACCAGGCAGCTAACCCCGACCCTCCTGCCTGCCCTCCCCCTTGTCAGGTAACTCCAAAGGCCCCAAACATCCCTGCAAGTCTGTCTCTGTATCTGCCTGACCTCCCAGCCCAGAGGTGCTCAGCTACGTGGGGAGCAGCTTCCGGTCTGCAGAGACCCACCTGACTCACCCAGCCCACCCCTCATTTGACTCCAGCTGCTCGTTTGGGGCTGGCTTGCCTGCCTGCCTGCCTGCCTGCCTGCCTGCCTGCCTGCCTGCCTGCCTGCCTGCCTGCCTGCCTGCCTGCCCTCCTGCCCACCTGCCCGCATGCCTTTCTGCTTTTTTGGGTCACATCTGGCTATGCACAGGGCTTCTTCCTGGCACTGAACTTAGAAATTACTCCTGGTGGTGCTCGGGGACCATATGTGATGCCAGAGGCTGAACCCTGGCCACATTAGCTGCATGCAAGGCAAATGCCCTTCTCCCCACTGTACTGTCTCTCTGGCCCCAGAAAAATGTTTTTTTTGTTTTTTTTTTTTTTTTGCTTTTTTGGGTCTGACCCGGCAATGCTCAGGGGTTTCTCCTGGCTCTGCACTCAGGAATTACTCCTGGCAGTGCTCGGGGGGACCATAAGGGATGCCGGGGATTGAACCTGAGCTGGCACAGGCCTGCCGCATGCAAGGCAAACACCTAACTGCTGGGCTATCGCTCCGGCCCCAGAAAAATGTGTTTTTATACATACATGAAAAGTTAAAGTTAGTGCAACTTTTCTGGCTATTAGCTGACTATACAAATAATAAGTCTGATCAATCACATCCAAATTGTTACTTCCTAATACATTTACTTTTTTTAATTAATACTTTATTATACCACCGTGAGATATACAATTACAAGGTTGTTCATGTTTGGAGGTTTTGGTCACATAGTGTTCCAGCACCCGCCCTCCACCAGTGCCCATATCCCACCACCAATGTCCCCAATTCCCTCCCCCTCCCATAGCCTGCCTAAATGGCAGGTTCTTTATCTCTTTTCTTTCTCCCTCTCTCTCCCTTCCTTCTCCTACACATTGTGGGTTGCACTACATACACTTGGAAGCCATCATGTACATTTTTTTGGCCTGTATTTAATGCTCAGTTCTATGTTGGTATCAGCCCTTTCGACATTTATTCACACATGTTCCCAACTCTGTCTTATCTAACCTCTGACTCCCTCACCTTTGCGGTAATTTCCACTTTTGGTAAGATCACCTGATATATTTATGTCATGTAAATAAATGCAGTCATTCTATGTCTCTCTCTTTCCTTCTGACTAATTTCACTCAACATGCTCCTTTCCATGTCCATCCATTTATAGGCAAATTTCATAACTTCATTTTTCCTTTCATCAATTCTCAGGCATACTGGTTGTTTCCAGGTTCTGGCTATTGTGAATAGTGCTGCTAAATACATTTACTTTTAACGGAATAAAATTTAATGCAGCATAAATATTTAAAAGTAAAGGGCTGTTGGCCTTGAACGATTGTACAGCTGGGAGGACGTTTGCCTTGCATGAGGCTGACCTGGGTTGGATCCCTGACATCCCATATGGTTCCCTAAGCACTGCCAGGGAGTAATTCCCTGAATGCAGAGCCAGGAGGAACCCCTGAGTATCGCTGGGTGTGATCTAAAAAGGCGCGCACACACACACACACACAAACACACACAAAAAGTGAAAGGTTGAAATGCCATTATATGTTCTAGCAAAGAAAGAGTGGAGGCCTTATGAATATATTGTCTATTCTTATATGAAAAGATATAAGTTTAGTAAAAACAGATTGAAAACAGTATTTGATTTTTGTCAAGTATATTTATGTTTATTATATGAATTCAAAACTTTTAATAAAGCTATTATAGAGAACTAAAGTTATATTATTCATGGTGAAAATAGTTATAAATAAAACAAATTTAAAACATTTAAAGAAAAAAAGGTAAGCTGAAAATTTAGAAATGAATAAAAATATCAAAGTTTACCCCAAATAATGAAACATTAGTTGGTAATTGGAAACTCCTGCTTTATTGATGATTGCCGTGTGTTTCGTTGCCACCCCCAGCAAAGCTCAGGGGCTAACGCCTGGCTGTTCTCAGAGCTCACTCACGGTGGGCTCAGAGGCTACAGTGGGAGTTGGGCCTGACTCCTGGCAGGCTGTGACCCGAGGCAAGTGGCGAACCCTCTGCCTTATCTGGCTGGTGTTTCCTTTGTGCTCTTTTCTTTCCGAGAGGGAACTCGCATTGTATTGGTGATACAGACCTCTATAATCTTCTCTGTATTTATCACATATATTATTTTATTTATTTATATATTATTTATTATTTGAAGAAATGACCTTATCTTAGAATGTTCAGCCTGCCAGTAGGTATGGATTTAACTTTTAAAAACCATCGCACATTATTTCAGAGTAAATCACAGGGTTGTTCTAGAATGGCCTTTGCTTCCACGTTTTCATCTATTGACCGAACAGCAATGTGTGGGCTTTCCGCTGTCGTGTTCCTGTAAAGCACCCTCAGAGCTGCTCCAATCCTGTGCGTCCAGCTGAAGGCATGGCTTGAAGATCCCACCCTTGTTCAAATTCATTGTCTTTTCGAAAACCTTTCAGTTTCTGTTTTCCTCCAATCTTCTGGAGATGAGTTCTGCACCAGTGATCATACCAATGACCACTGGTATTACTCCTGGTTCTGCACTCAGGAGTTACTCTTGGCGGTGCTTGGGGGGACCATATGGGATGCCTGGGATACAAGCAGGGTCAGATGCATGCAAGGCAAGTGCCCGCCTCACTGCGCTACGGCCCTGGCCCTCTTCTTACAGTAACAGCCTGGAAACCCCCTCCCCCTTGACTGAAGGACAGGCAGTTGGGTCTATGTTTCCACCTGCACAGAAGGCTGGGGCGGGAAGCAGCTAAGATATTAGAGTGAGTTTAGCAGCAAGTTTTGCAAGCTGACCATTTCCTGTGCTTGGCAGAAACCAGGTGCATGGCGGGGGACTGCCTTAGAGGCTCATCAGCAGGAAATACTGCACGGACAGGTCCCTGGAGGGAGAGCAGAAGCTGACGCAGGACCAGATGTGACCCGGTCCCTGGGTCCCTGGCTTCAACTCTCGCAGGGAGGAGGCGGGATCCCAGTGCAGCTCCAAATAACTGACTTCGCTCCCTGCTTGAGTTGCTTTCGTGTAAGTTGGCTGCCTCCGACAGCGTCAGGATTGCAATGTGGAGTCATGCTTGCTCAGAGCCCGTTTATCGCTGTGGGGTGTGACTATGCCTCTCTACAGAAGGAGGCCCTCCGTGAAGCCGAAGCACTCCTCTGGCGAGCAGCTGAGACCGTCTGATGGGAAGCGAGGTGCTGCTCGGCCGGCTCAGACACTGCAGGGTATGGGGTCGTGGGTGCTTGAGCGGAGGCACGGGCACCCACGTGCCTCCTTGTAGCGTTAATGTTGAGACGCCGGTCAGGTTGCATTTAAAAGCAAGACGATCTTGGGCACAGAATGAAATGGAATCGTGGCTGTTGCCCAGACTCGCTTTCCATTTTCACAGTCAGAATGTATTTCTCATGAATGCAGGGAGCAAACACGCCACCCACAACTTTTTATATCCAAGCCCCAGCCCTAGCCCACAGAAGACAGGAAAGTCATAAGGGACAGGCAGCGTGCACACAGCATAAGGAAAAGGGAAGACGGCAGAGTCGGGGAGCTGGGGCATTTTGACAAGCGGGAGAGTGGAAGAGAGCCTGAGGTGGTGAGTGAGGAGGTGGAGACTGTGAGGAGAGGAGCCAGGAGGCGGATTGACTGCGTGTTTCTGGCCAAGATGCAGAAGGAAGGAGTCAGGAGGAGCTGCCAGGTGGCGTGTGTGTGCGTGTGTGCATGTACATGCATGTGGGTGTGTGAATGAGTGAGCATGGGGGTGTATGTGTGTACGTGTGTGCATGTGTGTGCTTGTGTGAGTGTGTATGTGTATGTATATGCATATATATGCGTGTGCGTGTGTTTGAGTGTATGTGTACAGAATGTGTGTATGTGTGCAGAATGTGTGTGCATGTGTATGTGTGTGCTTACATGTGTATATGTAGGTATGTGCCTGTATACACGTGTGTGCACATGTGGGCATGCATGTGCATATCTGAGTGTATGTGTGTGCATGTGTGCATTGTGTGCATGTGTGTATGTATGGGTATGTGCATGTATAAGCATGTGCATGCACATGTGTGCATATGGTGTGTACATATGTGCATGCATGTGCGTGTGTGCGTGCAGCAGGCGCTGCAGAGGGGAGGAAGCTCACAGCTGGGGATAGACCCCCATGGCTGCCTGTCTCCATCTCCTTCCTCGTGACTACGAGGCCAAGTGCCTACCCAGGACATCTGCCTGCAGGAGACCCAGCCCCAGGGGGCTTTGCACGTTGCAGCCTGACAGGGCAAATTCCTCGCAGCAGAGAAGCGTTGTCCTGTTACATACCGACGTGCCTCCCCAGCCCTGGCTTGTGCTGACGCCCGACGTGCCCCCCCAGCCCTGGGTTGTGCTGGCGCCACGGCGGCCCCCAGCCCTGGGGGGTGCGCGCCGGCGTGCCCCCCCAGCCCTGGGTTGTGCTGGCGCCCGACGTGTCCCCCCCCAGCCCTGGGTTGTGCTGGCGCTGCCCTGCTCCATTGCCCCGTTCTTTAGGGTCCGCTTTGCTCTGGTCTCTCCCTGACTCAGGGATCTTCTCTGAGTTCCTTCCCTCAGTTTTCTGCTCTCACCCTGGACAAAAGGGCTTAGCGCAAAAAGGGCCTGGGAGGGGGTGGAGGGGCCTGGGAAACAGTGAGTGGGCACAGCAGGGGCCAGCAGGGGGCTCAGAGGCAGGAGAACCGTGGGGTGTGAGGCTGAGCTGGGCGAGACAGAGACCGGCTTGAGGTGTGTTTGCTGGCATTGGAGAGCAGATCAGAGCTGGCTGATAAGGCGTCCAGAGCCAGATGCCTTGAGAGGTTGACGAGTCTCTGGGGGGTAAAGTGTGAGGCGTGCCCGAGGGTGCGTGGAGGTCTGGGAAAGGCAAAGGAGATGAGGGACCAGAGCTCCGTGTCGGGGCCGCTTTGGCAGTTACCCTGCACGGGTCACAGAAGTAAGGACGACAGAGTTAGTTCCCTGCCCGGAAACCATTCGTGAATGTGCTCTGGATCCTAAGAGCCTAAGGGTCTCCTCACAGTGGGATGAGGAGGCATTGGCTGTTTTAAGAACAATGTTTTTGACGTTTTTTGGCTGGGGAGTCACACTTGGTGATGCTCAGGGGTGCTTCTGGCTCTGCACTCAGGAACTACTGGTGGTGCTCAGAGGACCAGCCCTGTAGGATGCCAGGGACTGATTTCCGGCTGGCCGTGTGCCAGGCAAACGCCCTCCCTGCTGTCCTATCCCCCAGCCCACAAAGCTGTTTTCATCAAGGCACAGTGATTTATAAAGTCCTGTCGCAGTAGAGTTTCAGGTGCAGGTTCTGTCACCTGTCTCCCACTCCCAGTGTCCACATCCCACACCGGCGGCCCCAGGTTCCCTCCATACCCCAGCTGGCCTCCTTGACAAGCACATTTTCAAGGTTGGGCCCCTGCTTTCCGCATTGCTGGTGCCGTGGTTTAGACCGAGGCGCAAACCCCTACCTACATCAGTGTGCCCGGATCCCTGCGCCTCGCCCCTCTTCCCTCCTGCCTGCCTCCTTACTGCCCCTTCAGTTTCTTCCCTCCTCGTCTCTATGGTCTCGGCCCATGGTAATCGGGTCCCTGCCCTCTGCTACTTGGCCTTCCCGGTACCGAGACTGTGTGCACTGCCGAGAAGTCAGGTCACCTCTGCCTCTTTCTGCTCCTTCTGCCTTCACGGAACAGGGGGCTCTGCCAGGTCCATCCAGGCTGCAGGCAACTAAAGGCCTTTCGCCGCCGGAACTCCGCGTTATCCGCTCCACTGCTTCTGGAGTCCAGAGCGCTGTTTGGCCACACCAGCTGTTCAGGACGTACTCCTGGCTCTGTGCTCAGAGCTCACTCCTGGTGGGATTCAGGCACTGTACGGTGCTGGGGGCGCCACATCTGGATCGTGAACCTGCTGTCCTGTCTCCCTGGCCCAGTGCGAGGCCTTGGCCACAGGCTGATTCTTCTCGGGACGGTGCACATGGCAGATGTGAAGGACTCTGCTCACACACAGGGTGGGCAAGGCATCCCTCACCCCTCGGTGTGTGGGCGCATGAGTTTCTTCCACGTCCTCACCAGCACTTGGCATTCCTCAGGGATTTTTTTTTGGCAGTAGCTCAAGCTGATGGACCTCAGGAAGGGTCAGTTCTCAGCCTTATCCCTCCCTTCCCTGCTGGACAGTCCCTGTCAAGCGGAAGTCCAGGGACCTGTCCTGACCCTCGCTGCCCTCTTCCCGTTCGCCTCCATCCTGTCTGTCTCCATGTGAGCAGCCCAAGATCTTACCTGGCTGCAGCTTGGAACTTGCTCCTTGGCTGAGCTCCGTCTGCGGCTTCTGCTTTTCCTGTCTCTCGAGGAGGCTCGACGGGTTTTTGCCCCACCCTGGCCGTGGACTCTGCTTTCCACGAGGTCCTGAGTGATGCTGGTCCCTGTGCTGACCCCTGTGCTGACCCCTGTGCTGACCCCTGTGTTGGCCCCTGTGCTGACCTCCCTGTGTGCTGACCCCTATGCTAACCCCTGTGCTGACCCCTGTGCTGACCCCCTGTGCTGACCCCTGTGTTGGCCCCCTGTGCTGACCCCTATGCTGACCCCCTGTACTGACCCACTGTGCTGACCCCCTGTGCTGACCCCTGTGCTGAACCCTGTGCTGACCCTTTGTGCTGACCCCTGTGCTGGCCCCTGTGCTGACCCCTGTGCTGACCCCTGTGCTGACCCCTGTGCTGACCCCTGTGCTGGCCCCTGTGCTGACTCCCTGTGCTGACTCCCTGTGTTGGCCCCTGTGCTGACCCCTGTGCTGACCCCTGTACTGACCCCTGTGCTGACCCCCTGTGCTGACCCCAGTGCTGGCCCCTGTACTGACCCATGTGCTGGCCCCCTGTGCTGACCCCATTGCTGACCCCTTGCTGACCCCTGTGCTGACCCCTGTGCTGACCCCCTTTGCTGGCCCCCTGCTGGCCCTGTGCTGGCCCCTGTGCTCACCCCCTGTGCTCACCCCCTGTACTGACCTCTGTGCTGGCTCCTCGGCTGACCTCCTGTGCTGACCCCTGTGCTGACCCCCTGAGCTGGCCCCCTGTGCTGATCGGTGCTGACCCCTGTGCTGACCCCTGTACTGACCCCTGTGCGGACCCTGTGCTGGCCCCTGTGCTGGCCCCCCTGTGCTGACCTCTGTGCTGACCCGGTGCTGACCCTGTGCTGGCCCCCTGTGCTGACCCCTGTGCTGACCGGTGCTGACCCGTGCACCTTGGAGTGGAAGGAGCTTCCTGTGCGTCCCTGCTCCTGGCCCCTGTGGGGTGGCACCGACCCCGTGCCCAGTCGACCACCCACATTAGTGCTTATTTCCCCCGCTCCGAGAGTCTCTCCAGAAGCCTTGAACAGATGTCCTCTCTGCAGGCTCTGCCTCTGCTCCACACCCCAGCTTCTGACATTTTCTCTGCATCACGTTTCCACCCTGGGTCAAGCAGGACGAACTCCCGGCTACGGTCGTTCACCCTTCCTGAGCGGTCAGCCCGCAATGCTCATCCGGGCACTTTGACTTCCCAGTTCTTGTCCTTCTTGGGAGCGTATTCCTTGCTGGGAACACGGTCGCTAGCCTCTCCCGCACTGCCGCTGGAAGGATGCAGCTCTGGCCCAGAGAGTGCCTCTGTGTTTTGAAGGCAGAGATGATTTTATTTGACTCTCTCTGCGGGGCTGTGTCTGTACGCCTGTGCCCTTGTTGTTCTGTCGGTATTTTCTGGCCTTGTGGACCCAGGCCCAGGATCAGATAATGTCTTTTGCTCCCACCTCTGCACTAAATAAATGGCAAAGCTCCATTTTTTCCTGCTAAAAGACAAGCTCCTTGAAAAAGCACAGGTGACAGGGCAGAACGGTCTGACAGCAAATGTCCGCTAGCGGTGCCTAAGAACGCAGGCTCACACGTGCTCCAGGGCATTTACTGCAGCCACTTTTTGATTTTTTTTGCTTTTGGGCCATCCCTGGCTGTGCTCGGGGAACACTCCCTGAGCTGTGCTCAGAGACCTCCCCGGTGGTGCTCAGGGCGATCCTAGGTGTCGGCGGGAATCAAACCGCAGTCAGCCGCATGCAAGGCAAGTGCCGAAGCCATTGTCTTCTCTCTGGTCCCCACACTCTCTGTTGTTTAGTTATTTATTTTATTGAACCACAGTGGCACACAGTTAAAGCTTGTTCATGATCAGGTTCAGTCACAGAATGTCCCAGCGCCCATCCCTCCACCAGGGCACGCTCCCGCCACCGGTGTGCCCCTGTACCCTGCTGCCGTCCCCATTCGCTCCACCCCAGCCTGTCCACGGCAGGCACATCCCTTCTTTCTCTCTCCGATTGGGCATTATTGTCTGCAGTACAGACACCGAGAGGTCACCACCCTTGTTCCTGTCTATTCTGCACACAGTTCTAATACAGCGGTTGTTAGGGTCCGGAGTCGCAAGTTCTTAGGAATCACAAAGAAACCAGCCAGTAATGAATGCAAGCGGAGTTTATTTAGGCCAGATAGCTGGGGTCAAGCTCTCAGGCATGCAGGCCAAAGCAAGACCTCGAGTAAGGGGAAGCTTTAGATTTATGTAATTCACCCTTTCTGAGCGGTCAGCCGAAATGCTCCGTCCTTTAGAAGCTTTAGATTTTATAGTCACTATTAGCATCATAGCACCCGCAAACTTAAATTCAAAGAAAAACACAACTCAAGGAGAAACACAACTCAGGTTGAGCAGACAAGTTATTTTGATATATCTTGGGATGTTCTACATGTTAGTCCGCCCCTGCCCGCACCCGAGTGGTTTCCACAGATACTGCAGATAGTGGCAGGAAGGTTTTGGGCTGAGGCTGCCCAGATGTCCTTCCCCAGGCCAAATGGGGGATGATGCTGAGCCCTCGGTAACTTTTCACAGCAACACAAAAGCTCTTTGCTCACTGAACCTGCCTGCTGTTTGCTCACCTACACGGTCACTCACCTCTCTGATCTAGTGGTCTGTTCCCTATCCCGTCCGCCTCTTCCCCCAAGGGGTCGAGGCAGGCTTCCAACCCTGGACCAAACCTCCTGGCCCTGGTTTCTACTGTCCTTAGATACTGATTTCATATTTTTTTAGCACAATCATTACTCAGGGATCACTCCCGGCGGGGTTTGGGGGGACCATATGCGGTACTGGGGTCGAACCCACATCCTCCTTGTGCAAGGCAAGTGCCCAACCCAGGAGTGAACTATCACTCCTGGCCTGGCCTTTCTTTTGAAGTAAAAATCCTTTTATTTGGAGGCTTTTAGGAAGGGGAAGGAGGGAGAGCAGAGAGAGAGAGAGAGAGAGAGAGAGAGAGAGAGAGAGAGAGAGAGAGAGAGAGAGAGAGAGAGATCGCCCTTGTTCAGGGGAGAACATGGTTTCTCCAAGGGTGGAGAGAGCCGGCACACACATCCCAGCATTTGGTGTGAGCGCAAGTGAAAGCTCTCTGGAGGGAGACGTTGCCGGCGACTCCTGTGCTCGGCCACGCTGGCGCAGCAGGCGGTGGACTCTGGCAGCACATGCGCCTGCCTTTATTTCTTATGTGTCAGGTAGGGACACGCTCATTCCTTTGCTGCACTGCGGTCGGAAGGCGACAGTGTCACAGGAACGTCCCTGTTGCCGCTCGCGTTGAGTGAAGTGCGCGGACAGATGCGGCCTGCTCTGTCTTCCAGCAAACCACTGCGCTCGGCAGGTGTCTGGGGCCGTGGCTGTGGGCGCTGAGTGCCCTGCATGGACTTGAGAGTCAGGAGCCCAGGCAGAGGTGACGCCCCCCCTCCCGAGGTGCAGCGCCCTGCTGGAGAATCGCTGCTCTGTGATTTCTTTCAAGTTCACCGCCAAGTCCTGGGGACTGTCGGCGTCACAACAAATGCTGCATTTGAGGTTCTGTGACGAGATTCTGAAAGGGCCTCCCCAGCTCAGGAGCAGCCGGAGCTGCCCCCAGATCCATCCGTGCATTGGCTTAGCTGGTGACCGCTGCTGCTGCTGCGCTCGGAGACTCATCAGAGGCGCCTGCACTCCGGAACTTTTGCCTCATGTCTTGGCAGGCAGAGTCCAGCCCTACGTCGCAGGCTCTGAAGCCGCAGTGAGTCTACACCATGTGGAGCCTCCTGCTCACACCAGCTCAGGAACCCAGAGCTGGCTGGGCAGGCGGGTCAGCGCCTTCCGCTCTTAGTGGGACCCCCAGGACTGCAGGGCCAAGTGAGAGTTAGGTTCTGACCCGGTCTGGATCGACCTGGGGCTCTGTAGGTGGGTGTGTAGGCCCACCGGGTCCCCCTGCCGGCCTGACTCTCATTTGCTCCTCCATAGGCACCTCTCTGCTGTGCTGTTAGCTGCCTGCCTGGACGCCTCGCGCCCCCAAATTCAGGTTTCCTGCTCAGGGGCCAAGGGTGCTGTCCATCCCGAGTGACTGTTTCCTCACAGTCCCGTTGATCGCTGGCCGCGGCCTGCTGAGATGGTTTTTGGGCAAAGCTCAGTAAGGGGGCGGGACTGTGTGCTCTCACCGAGCTCAGGTGTCCAGCCATGAGCCAGTGGGATGGCAGCAAAGACAGGGCGTGGACACGAGTAACCCCCGCGTGGTGATCGACGCCCAGAATCAGAATGCAGTGAAGGGCCGACAGGGCCGAGCCCAGGCCTCCAAAGCGTCCCTCTGTCTTGTGTTGTGGGGGGACAGTGACTCCTCACGTGGCTTTTAGAGACATTTGAAACACACACGCAGAGGCGCAGGGGCAGCAGGGGACAGGAACGGCCCCCAGCAGGCAGCCCGACCCCTCCCCACCCACCCTCAGCCTGTGCGAGGACCAGTAGGAAACCTTAACACAGAGGAACAATCGCCTAGACCCGTCAGCGGGCTGCATGGCCCCCCTCTGGGCACTCTCCCATAGGAGCCCTGCCCAGGAGCCTGGCAGGCTGGTCAGTGTCCCCAGGACCCCTATCCAGTAGCCTGGGAGGGCTGGTTACTCTCTCCAGCCCCCTGCCCAGGAGCCTGGCAGGCTGGTCAGTGTCCCCAGGACCCCTATCCAGTAGCCTGGTAGGGCTGGTCACTCTCTCCAGCCCCCTGCCCAGGAGCCTGGCAGGCTGGTCAGTGTCCCCAGGACCCCTATCCAGTAGCCTGGTAGGGCTGGTCACTCTCTCCAGCCCCCTGCCCAGGAGCCTGACAGGGCTGGCCAGTGTCCCCAGGACCCCTATCCAGTAGCCTGGTAGGGCTGGTCACTCTCTCCAGCCCCCTGTCCTGTCCAGGAGCCTGGCCAGGCTGGTTAGCGCCCCAGATCCCCTCTCCAGGAGCCCGGCAGGGCTGGTCACTTCCTCCAGCCCCCTGCCCAGGAGCCTGGCGGGGTTGGTCAGTGCCCCTAGGACCCCTATCCAGGAGCCCGGCAGGGCTGGTCACTCCCTCTAGGTCCCCTGCCCAGGAGCCTGGAACTTGCCTTCCCGCCCCCCCCAGGAGCTCAGCTGAGGCAGGCGCCTTCCCCTGCTTATTGGGGCCCACTCCTCATTCAGCTGAAGACAGTGATGACCGAGTTTCCGAATGCGCGCTGGGCTGACCGCTTCACTGCAGACCCGGGCGCCCACTGGGGCAGCCACTGTCTCTGCGCGAGCGCTCCTAGCGGCAGCACCGAGCACGACCACGGCCGGCCCCAGCTGTCAGCTCCAGATGTCAGATTCCGGCCTTCAGAGATCCTAGGGGTCAAATTCCAGGTGTCAGAAGCCTGGAATTTTGTCAGAAACCGGTAAAGGCAAGCTGGGAGGCTCCAAGGGCTGACTCTGAGTGGCTTATGCTGAATTAATCAATGGCCATGTGCACAGGTAGCGTGACAGCTCTGTAGACACCGGAGGAGCAGACGGACCAGGCAAGCAATGAAGACTGCCTTTCCCCCTGATCCGCAGCCGGGCCAGGGGAAACGCTGCCCCAGTGGGCGCTGGTCCCTCCCAGCTGCGTGCTGGCCACACGCTCTTTCCCACCTGGGACGTTAGCGTAGCGCTGTGGCCTAGGACTCCTACCAGGGGTGGGAGATCAAGTTCCCCGAGCAGGCAGTGACGTCTGGGCCAAGCTCTCCACGGGCAGCGGCAGCAACCAGGAGTGGAGGCTGATCTGTTAGCCCAGAGCACGATGGTCCCATAGCTCCAAGCTTATATGGGGCTGGTTCCCAGGAACTGGGGGCATTCGCGGGCGGGCGGGGGATTCCAGCTCCTATGATACTTGCTAAAGAACTCAAGTAAAGAGAAAATAAGCTTCCAGACTTTTCAGTTTCCAGATTTCACACCCCCAACTCTGTCATTTGGGATGGAGAGAGACAGATGATCTCCTTGGGCAAGATTTTCAGTCTAGACTCAGGGGCAGGTCAGGCTTTGTGCTGCAGACAGAAAGGTCTTTGCTTGCAGAGCCAGATGGTGGCCAGCAGTGTCTCAGCGCTGGAGGCGCCGCAGGCAGAGATGAACGCTCTGCGGAAGCTGCCCACCCAAACACAGCCATGATTTGCAAGTGAGGAGGGTCTGTCGGCCCCCAGTGACTGATCTGCAAAAGCGCCTCTCACAAAGGTGTGAATTGAAAATTAAATCTGAAATCATGAGGTAAGGAACGGCTTGTAGGCGCGCATGATTGATTTCTGGTGCGTTGGCCTGACTGTCCCAGCAAGCTGCCACGTGAAATGAGCCCCCCTGGGCTCACTGTTGATGCTCTAATGCGTCGGCTAGTGGCTAAGGGTTGGAGTTTCTTTTATTTGTTTTCTTTTTGGGTCACACCCAGCAGTGCTCAGGGGTTATTCCTGGCTCTGCACTCAGGAACTACTCCTGGCGGTGCTCGGAGGACCATATGGGATGCCGGGGATCAAACCCAGGTCAGCCGTGTGCAAGGCAAACGCCTTTCCCTGCTGGACTATGGCTCTGGCCCCTAAGGGTTGGAGTTTCGACATGATTTGTGCGACAAGGAATAAGGGTTAAGAATTGTGTTGCAAAGACAGAACTATGGAAGCAACCATCTTTGTGATCACCCCGAAAAGCATTTTGCTTGAAAAGGAATTGGTGTGGGCTTAGCATTTTGTGTGATTTATTTCCATACAGAAGTCCGCCAACACAGTGGCCCCTCCCAGAAGGAATTAGGGGGTTGGGGGAGTCAATTAGTCACGCACTTTGTTACAGAAAGAAGCTCTGCAGTGACACTCACAGAGATAGAGATGGTGATTTTTTTTTTTTTTTTTGCTCTTGCTTTTTGGGTCATACCTGGTGATGCTCAGAGGTTCCTCCTGGCTCTGCACTTAGGAATTACTCCTGTTGGTGCTCAGGAAACCATATGGGATGCCGGGGTATTGAACCCGGTGGGCCGCATGCAAGGCAAATGCCCTCCCCGCGGTGCAGCTCGCTCCGGCCCCCAGAGAAGGGCCTCAGTGCCCTGTCCAGTGTGCACTTGGCTCGCACTTTGAGCCCGCACACCGACGCCCTCCTGTGAGCCTCCGTGTTCCTGCTGGTTTTGAGTCTGTTTATGAAGTCATGTTTTCTAGGTTCCATCCCAAGTGCAAAACTGGCTTTTATGAAATCTCTCAATCCAATTATTCCTGTGTGCATTTTGAAACAAATCACTAAAAAAAACATTTTTGATGGGAGGTGATTAAAAAAAAAGAAAAATTCAGGTTTTGATATTTTGTTGCATTCCTGCAGCAGAACCGTTAAAATAATTTGACAGGAGATGTTACAAGCCCATTTGTGGTTTTTTATTTCAACTTTTACATGCAAAGCAGCTACACTGTTTTATTTATATACATGCACATATATTGTATGTATATAAATGAATAATATATTATTATAAATAATATTTTATTATACTTTCTAAGTTATATATTACATATTATAATATAGTTTATTATTATTAATAATAAAGTATATAAATAAATAAATGTATAAAATGAATATATAGGCAAAGTAGTTATGTAATTAATTTATATACATACATAGTGACAAATAAATGTACTAAATACATTTTGGCAAAGCAACAACATTGTTTTATATATGTGCATATATGTTATTATAGATTTAATTGTTTTTATATATGTACATATATGTTATTATAGATTCAACAATCTATAATAAACCATTGGTTCAGGGGGACCCAGCCTGCCCCCAGCTCTTGTTCTCCTCCAAGCCCCCATGAAAGCAATAAGCAAACGTTTGCTGGGAAGGGCGGGGCGGGGCAGCTCCCCCATAAAACCCTCTGCCTCTCCTGTTTCCTTTCTAGGTCAGACGAAAACAAGCAGAATGATAGATTTTGCCTATAGGTGCCAGGCTGGCGGGACTCTTCCAGGCGCACGGAGGGGAGCGAAGCTGGCTCCAGCTGGAGGAAGGTGGAGACTGGAGAGCGGAAAACAGCTCAGAGCGCTGTGCAGTGGAAGTGCAGGCCCCACTTTCCAGAACTTTCCAGAAAGGCCCAGAACATTCAAGAACTTTCCAGAAAGTTCCATGCACCCTTCCTGGGCTCAGCCGTGAGTGTGGTCTGGTTCTTTCACCACGCAGCTCTAGTCTGCCAAATCCTGGGGTCCCCTGAGTCTCCCCATCACCAGGAACTTCTGAACTCCCCAGGAACGGAAAGGGATTACAGAGCTATGGACTGTTGCTCTTGGGGCCCCCCTAGCCTGGTGCAATTCCAGCTCCTACAAGCCCTGTACCCAGGTCGCTGGGAGCTGGGAAAGCCGCCCAAAGGGACTATCGTCAGTGTATGAAGGGGCACCGCCCACTTGCAGGGACCCCAGCCAGGCAGCAGCTGGAATTGGGCCTCCTCATGGGTGGGTGGAGCCGCATCAGTGGCTGGTGGTGTGGGCGGAGCCACAGATATTGGGGACTTTAGGGTCCCCTTGCTTCCTGTGCAAGACAGGAAAAGCTATTTCGGTGAATGGGGGCGGGAGTGAAGGCCTGGAGGTCAGCTGAGCGGGCTCCATGCTGGACGCTGGGCCTGCCCCGCCTAGGAAGGCTCTGTCCAATCCTTGGCAATGCTGCTCTGGCCAGAGAAACCTCAAAGGAGAGCAGATGCTTGCTTTGCCCTGGCTGTCCCAGGTCTGTCCTTGCCAGGGTATGGGCTCTGGAGCATGGTCAGGGGTTACCCCTGTGTAGGGAGGCAGGAAGTGCTCTTGAGCACTGCAGAGAGTGGCCCCCTACCAAGGACGAACATAAATAAACTGTGTTTGTTGTTAGTAGGAGTGTGAGGGTGAGAGGGAGGGAGAAGGCAAGGACAGGGAGTGGGGCGGAGAGTTTCTCAGCTCCACTGAGCCCCTTCCCTGTCAGTTAGAACTAGGCCAGGGCCTGAGGGACTCGCCAAGCTGCCTTTCCTTGTGTGGGCTGAAAGGCAATGAACGGCTCAGCGCGGAGCTTCTTTAAAGCGGCCTGTCAGGTCCGCACACGCACGGCTGTTTAATGCCCAGTCTGCCAGCCTCTGGGTCTGGCTTGGAGTTTTCTCTCTGAGTCTGGCCTGGTGAGTTGGCAGGGTTGGGAGGGAGTATTGGCCGCAGAAAGAGAGTATTGACCCAGAGACTCAGGTTGCACAGGGCAGAGCTGCTTCCAGCTCTCCCTGTGCTCAGCTGATCATGAGGCGCCCAGGAGGGAAGGCGGGTTCTAGCCCTGGCCCGCCATCCCAGCAGAGCCTCACAAGAAGCCAGAGGAACCCCACACCATGAGGGCCGCCATTTTCAACATCGGCACTCCACAGCTCATCAGAGCTCCACCCAGCAGAAAAGCCAATCTTTTCCCATCTTGTGCGTCCACAAAGTGGCGGTGTGGTTCATCAATAAATGCATGAGATGAGAGGCTACTACCGGCAGAGCCTGGCAAGCTACCCGTGTCGTATTGATATGCCAAAAAAGCAGTAACAATTATAGACCTCATTCCCATGACCTGAAGGAATAGTTTGAGGCTCTTCATGTTCCTGGAGCAAGCAGATGCCCTTGGGCTACACTAGCAAGTGACAGGATGTATGGAGATGTAACTAGTGCCTGCTTGAGCAGATAGATGAATAACAGGAAGACAAGTGAAGACAAGTGATTGGCCAGAGATGGCCCATCTCTGGGCGTGTCCTGCCCTTGACCCAGTGGACACTGGGGATGGGACTCAGAGGCCAGCACAGCGTTGGTCAGACTCTGACACCAGTGTGGGGCTTATGCGCCCAAACCCTCCTCGGGGTTACAGCTCACCAGAGTCTCTGGCCTGGGCTCCCAGTCTGGGCTCAAAGGGGTGGGGTCACTTGAATTCCTGATGGCCAGAGAGGTCCAGCGCCTTCTGGGACAGACTGGGATACATCAGTAGGTGTCAGCAGTTTTGGTATGATGCAGTTCTGATTCTCAGCAGACTTGGGAACACTGGAAGAAATGGTTCCCTCTAGAAGCTTCTCTTGAAATTGATCCTAAGCCCTAGCCTTTATGGGCTCCACATTGCTGGCTGCTAATTGGACCTGAATGGTTCTGTTGGCCTGTTCAGCCGCAAACTGGGAAGGAGAATCAAATGTACAACCACTGGACTATTCAATTTTCTTTTGATTTTTTGGATCATACCAGACAATGCTCAGGGGTTCCTCCTGGCTCTGACAAATTACTCCTGGCAGTGCTCAGGGGACCATATGGGATGCCAGCAATTGGACCTGGGTTGACCACATGCAAGGAAAACGCCCTCCCCACTATGCTATTGCTCTGGCCCATCTCTCCCGTTTTATCAGGACACTAACCTCCTTGCGAGGCCCCAGGCCCCATGAGCTCAGCTGAGCCTCATCGTGCCGCAGAGCCCCTCTTCCTGCTAGGGCACAGGGGCGCCAGACTTTCAGTAGGAAATAGGGGGACACTGTGTTCCCATCCGAATATCCCTTCTGTGGTAAGAGCTGCATCTCTATGGCTGAGATGGGGGTGTGGCAAGTACTTGTTGTGTTTCTGGGACCTTCCAAACCAGCAGTGAGACCGGGATGGGGAATAAACAGGCACCTCACAGCGAGGATGTGTCCCAGAAGCCTGTGTCCCAGCCAGGGCAGGCCTGCTGGGAGCAGGAGAAGGAGTCCTGGGCCGGGGCTAGGCATCCTGAGGGCACCGTGTGTGGCCCCCCTCCCGGCTGACCGGGAAAGATAGAGGCTGTTGGCTGTCCTGTGGGGCTGTGTGTGTGTGTGTGTGTGTGTTTGTGTGTGTGTGTGTGTGTGTGTGTGGGCCCCCTCCCAGCTGACCTGGGAAGGAGAGAAGCTTTTGAGCAGTCCTGCGGGTGCCGTGTGTGTGTGTGTGTGTGTGTGTGTGTGTGTGTGTGTGTGTGTGTGTGTGGCCCCACCCAGCTGACCCAGGAGAAGCTATTGGCAGTTCTGTGGTGCTGTGTGTGGCCACTCCCAGCTGACCCAGGAGGACAGAAGCTGCAGGAATGGAGCGCCCAGGACCTGGCTGCCCCAATCTGCCTCGCTAGAGCCCCACAGGTGGATCTGGAGCCCAGAAAAGTCGCCTTTGTCCGGGAGCAAACACAGCGCCCCTCCCACCTCCACACCCACCCAGTCACCATCTGCTTCAAGCATGGACCCAGGGACATGGTGAAGAAACTGGTGTTTGCCAAACTGCACGCCATGATCAGTCACTTTCCTCTTACTTATGGCTCATCGTTTGGCTGTTTTCCAGTAAATAAAACTACTTTGTGCATTGTGAATAATTGTGGAGAGAAATGCCGGTAGAAAGTGGTCAACAATGACGCCTGTCCTAACTCGAGGCTGTAATGTGTAACGTAATAAAATGACGTTTGGGGAGAACCAAGTTACTTGAGTCAATAAGAGGCGAATGAAACAGTCCCTATGGTCGTGCCTAGGGAGTGTGTAAAGCACGCCCAGTGTATCCCCTGAAGGTAAAACAGCCACACACAGACCTCGCACTGTCACTAGCCAGTTACCAGCAAACCCTGTTTTAAGAAGGTGATCAGCGTCCAAAGCCAAAACTACGTGTGGCCCTTCTCTGAACAGTTGATGTAGGCGGAAAGACTCAGTCTTACTCTAGATTCTTCTGAAGGAACAGCAGTGGGTGGAGCTTCCCGCCAACTGCTGGCTGACACTTCATTATTTATTTTATTTATTTATTTATTCATTCATTCATCCATCTATTTTATTTATTTATTTATTTATTTATTTATTTATTTATTATTTATTTTCTTTCTGGGGCACACCCAGCGATGCTCAGGGGTTACTCCTGGCCATGCACTCAGGAATTACTCCTGGCGGTGTTCAGGGGACCATATGGGATGCTGGGGATCAAACCTGGGTCGGCTGTGTGCAAGCAAATGCCATACCTGCTGGACTATCGCTCCACACAACCCCCCCGCCCCCCGTGACAGTTTAGAGCAAACCTTAGCCCGGCCTCTTCATCTCCTGGCCAGACCTGCTCTCTCCCACTATCTTCCTCCCCATTCCTGGAGATGGGCAGAGCCAGGATTCAAACCCTGGTGCTCGTGAGTGACCTTCTTTGAGGTTCTGCTCCTCAACCCCCCAGCTGAGTTACCCTCAGTGTTTAGATCCATCTAGAGAGAATTTCCACTTGCTGTAGGCCTTGGGCATTGCAGTGCGAGACAGCTACATATGAGACGGACCGAAAGGGCTGACTCCAGCCTCTTTCATAACGTACCAGCTGGCCCAGAAACACAATCTTCTTTGAAACCGACAGCTTTATGCCAGCGCGTTTCTGTTTGTGCTCTCAGAGAGGACATCCACTTCTCATATTTAAGTTACAGCTGGTTGGAAACATCTTTGAACCATCCTCAAAGTTTCTGCCAAATATTTTAAGATTCAAAGACTGGCTGAAAAGGAAAAAAGGCATTTTCCTCTGCAGATTTTCTCTGCTTGCATGATTGCCTGGTTTATGACCCTTGAGATAGAGCACAGATACCCCAGCGCCCTGGGGTTGTCAGTATTTTACTAACCAGGAAAGCTTTGGTTCTCATTGTTCATGTGAAAACAAACCAACAATATCTGAAACCAACGTATATAGTTTTCATGGAATTTCTTGCTCATGTACAGATAGGTTTCCACCAGGAGGCCAGAATTCCACTCTCGGCTGGAGCATTTTGAAAACAAATACAACAATAAAAGAAAACCCCCAAGAAACGATGCCCAGTTGGGGGTTAGAAATTCAGCTCTTCTGCTCTGATGGGCCAACCTTGGGGGAGTTCAGTGCTTTGTGTCTGCAGAATGAAGCTCTGGAATCCTGATCTGGACTCTCAGGGCAGAGGAGGAAGGTGCCACATGTCTTGGGAGCTGGTGCTGGAACATTCTCGGTGCATCCCGCCCCAAGGGCCTTTGCCTCCCTGTTCCCTTAGCAGTTTCCCGGATCTGTGTCTTTATTGAGTTTTCTGTGGTTGGCGAACAAGTGATCTCCCAAGCTGTTTTGAATTCTGGAGCAATCTTTTCTTATTTGGTCTTGGTTTCTGTCTTCTTTCCCTTTCTTTTACAAAAGTCAGCCCCATTCTTTCTGTCTTCTAAATTTGCCGCCCTGGCATCCTGAGAGATTCATGAACTCCAAACTTGTGTGTCTGGGAGAGGGTCTGAGTGTAAACACTGGGCAGTTAAATCACCGAGTGTCACTTTCACTGGTCAAAGGGGAAAGTCCGGCGGGTGGGGCACTGATGTCCAGCTCCTCGAATCAAAAGCTTTGCCATCTGGTTTCCAATGCATTTACAAATAATCCAACCCAGGGTTGACTGCCTTTGTGCCTTTGGTGAATGTTGTCTTACCTCGATCCTGCTCTGCGGCAAAGGGCAAGGTCCTTTTATGACTTGGGCTGTGCCTCTGGGGATACTGGAGGCTCAGACTCAGCTCCCCAGCCCAAGGAAGGCAAGGGACCTCCCGGAGTCATGGCCCAAAGAAGGGAAGCTTGTGTGATCGTGAAGATTCTCTGTGTTCATGTCCAACTATCTTATGCACAGAGAATCTTCCGCGATTCATCTGGGTTCTCCCTCACCACCCCCACTGTCATTCCTGAGTCTGTGATCCCAGGCAAGTGCGGGAACCCTGGACACCTCAACGGTAAGGATACAATGATGATAACATCAGCAGGACAAGGGACAGAGCACTTTCCTGCATGCCGACAACTGGGGCACCAGCCGCCATGTTCCAGTGTGAAGATCTCGTGGGGTCAGAATGTGTCCAAGGGCCAGAGGGTCACTGCATCCGAGTGCCGCACTCTCAGACCGCCTCTGTCCCAGACCTGTGCTGCCTGGCAGTGCCCGCACACTGCCCGCAGCAGAATCCTAGGACTTGTGTTGACTTATGGCACCAGCGAGGCCATTAGACGTGGTTACACACAGATGCCTTTGCTCTAAGTGAAGTTCCCTTTACAGAGTTCTCTGGGGTTTAGTAGGGTCACTGTCTTCTTCCGTTCTGTTCCTCCTTAATGCTGATATTTTATTTTTCATGTCCCTTGGCCGAGCAGCAAATCGAGCTCATCACTCTGGGCAATTCCTTCATCTTTCCCCAGTTCCCTGCGACCAGTCTTGTTGCTGCAACTTCTTGGGTTGTACCATTCATCCAGGTTGTGTGAAAAATTAGTTTTGTACCAAAGCATTTGTTATTTTCCTTTTAAGGTGTGTAATAGCAACTTCCTTTTTAAGTTGCTATTACACACTTTTTCCTATCTAAAAAAAAGTCTATTTCTTCAAAAAATGATGTGTAAGCTAAAAAGAAAAGTTTCTCTGATTGAAATGTTTTGCTTGCTCCAAAAAATCAGCTATATAAAAGTGCTAAAGTTCAGGTGCCTGGTACTGGGCTCAAGGCAGAGCAGAGGATTTGAGGCCAAGGTTCCAAGCTCCATCCCCAGCGCTGGGAACACACTAACCAAAACACAGCCCTGCTAAAGGCCTCCCTCAAAAACTCCACCAACCCCACCTCGCTATCGATTTCACATGGATTCTCCCACCCTGTTTTGTTCTCCTAACATATGGTGTGTGGCCTTTGCTATATCACGGTGGAGTTAATTGTTAAGAGATTCGCCTAAATCACATCGCCTTGCTTATTTAGGTTAATAAAATAAAAATTTGAGGGGGGGTTGTTGTTGTTGCTTTATGTTTCTATAACGATTTAAATGGCATGAAAATAGCAACGCAATTTAATCTTCCCATAAATGATAACCAGATTTTGAAGATCCTTTCGAGTCAAATCAAAAGCTGTCTAAGAACATGATGCATTCCATTGTGCCCGGTCTTTCTCCGCGTGATGGCTGTGGGTGTTTAACATGACAAAGAAAAACTCATCTAAAAATAGTGCAGAAATTAAGTCCACACCGTCAAGAGCTGCCTGCACAGTATGGGACCGCCCTTGACTCCTGCTGTCAGAATCTGCAGGGGGCCCTTGGCGAGTGGGTGGGGCACTGGCCACCTCCCTCTTGGCTTCTTCTGTGACTCTGAAAATCTCTCTCTCTCTCTCTCTCTCTCTCTCTGTGTGTGTGTGTGTGTGTGTGTGTGTGTGTGTGTGTGTGTTCCATCACCAACTTACTAGCTGCTGAGTCTGTGCTGGCCTGCCAGACACCAACGTGGCTCCAGGTCAGGGTCTTCCTTTTGCGGCAATGGAGTCAGTTGCCAGGGGCTGGAGCGATAGCACAGTGGGGATGCTGTTTGCCTTGCACACTGCCAACCTGGGTTGGATTCCCGGCATCCCATAGAGTCTCCTGAGCACCACCAAGAGTAATTCCTGAGTGCAGAGCCAGGAGGAACCCTTGAGCATCCCCAGGTGTGACCCAAAAAGAAAACAAATGGAGTCAGTTACCTTCTCTGCCCGCTGCCCAGGAGCTTGTCCCTCCCTGGAGGAGGAGGGAGTCGCAGAGCCTGGAATGCTACTTACTTCTGGTCTGCAGAACTCCAGCCTCTGAACTCCTGTGTGGGCTCCCGGGTTCAAGGTACAGAGTGAGGAAAGCCCCCAGGAAGCACACAGGCTGATTGCACTCATGAAGCAGACCATAGGAAACTTTGAGGGAATTCCCATACTCTGGCTTAGAAGTATGACAGAACCTCTGAATTGTGAATCAAATATCTTATTTTTAAGTTTTAGCAGAAATGACTTTGACAAGTGATAGACAAAGTTGTCATTTTATTATCTCATAAAAAAGTTGGTTCCGCAAACTTGCAATAAATGGATGGTTGGTAAGTTTCTAACTAAAAATGTCATGCAGAAAAACAAGAAGAGCTACCAAGAGTCTGATAACTAATAGCAAATGATATAAACAAGTTCTAAAAAGAGGAAATATGAGTCTCATAAAAGAGAAAACGTTCCGTCACATGAAGTTGAAAGAATGAAAATTTATCAAGCAGATATTTTGAGTTTTATTTTTTGGCCATTTGCTCAACAAGTACAAATTTCTACAGTGAAATTTTGTGCCTCTCATTGAATTAAGAAGAAACTTGGGGCTAGAGAGCGGCAAAGGCTCGGGAAGCTACTGTGCAGGAAGGAGCCTGGGGCGCAGCCTTGACTCCACCAGGAGTGGCCTCAGAGCACCAGGCTAGTGTGGCCCTAAGACGAGAGACTAGAGAGAGGAGAGAGAGGAGAGAGAGAGAGGGAGAGAAAAGAGACAGAGACAGAGACAGAGAGACAGAGTTGTTTTGAGGCCTCACCTGGATATGCTCATGGCTTACTCCTGTCTCTGTGCTCAGCGACCACTCCTGGATATGCTCATGGCTTACTCCTGGCTCTGTGCCCAGTGGCCTCTTCTGATGTGCCGTAGCTTACTCCTGGCTCTGTGCTCAGGGACCTCTCCTGGTGGTGCTCCAGAACTTTGGTAGTGCCAGAGATGGAATCTCGGAGGGCTGCATGCAAGGCAAATGCCTCCCTCACTTGCTGTACCATCTGCCTGACCAACCCACCTATTATTCAGTTTTAGTTGTCAACAACTTATCATTTTCTTGATTTTTTCCCTACTAATAATTTTCATTATAAATGGGATAATGGGCTCTTCTGTTCTATTTCTTCCAAAAAATACTTTTAAGTATGTAAAAGCTTAAAAAGAAAAATTGGAGGGCCGGAGCGATAGCCCAGCGGTAGGGCGTTTGCCTTGCACGCGGCCGGCCCATGCCGGCCCGGTTCGATCCCCGCATCCCATATGGTTCCCGAGCACTGCCAGGAGTAATTCCTGAGTGCAGAGCCAGGAGAAACCCCTGAACATTGCCGGGTGTGACCCAAAAAAGCAAAAAAAAAAAAAAAAAAGAAAAGAAAAGAAAAAATTGGAGACTTGTAGCGACCTCGTAAAGACCACCAGTTCACATTTCAAAACTGAACTAGGTGCTGTTAGGTCAGGAGGCTCAACCCGTGCAGAAGGATGCAAAGTCAGGGACCAGAGAAAAGCCCAGGGGACACTTGCCTTGACTGCAGTCACTGAGATTCAATCCCAGGTCCTACATATGATTCCCTGATCCCACCAGGAACGATCCCTGACACAGAGCCAGGAGTAAGCCGTGAACACCACTGGGTCCGGGTCCCACCCACAGCCACTATTCGGAGTCAGATTCTCACTTTTTTACCTTTCTCTGTTTTATCAAAGAAGATTCTCCCTCCCTCCCTCCCTCTCTCTCTCTCTCTCTCTCTCTCTCTCTCTCTCTCTCTCCCTCTCTCTCTCTCTTTCTATCTCTCCCTCTCTCTCTCCTCCTTCTCTCCCTGCAGCCTTCAAAGGTTCTAAACTCCACCTGATTGGTCGCAGTGTGCTTCTTCCAGTTGAGACGGACCCTCTTGACGCACCCTCAGGGACAAACCCCTCTTCACATGTGCACAAAGATAAATCTGAGCTCTTTTCATCCTCAACTTAGCCTTTAGGTTGCTATCCCAGGAGATGGCCAGACAGGCAGCCGGAGCTTTAGGAATCATATTTAAGGTTACGGGAATGAAGTAGGAAGTGTCCTAGGAATCATATTTAAGGTACGGGAATGAAGTAGGAAGTGTCCTAGATGCCCAGTGAGGGTAACTCGGCAAGGCACAGCCCTCTGAGGAGGTATTAAGTGACCGTGAACATACTTGTGCAGTAATGGGTGACGGCCCACCTAACCGTGTAGTTCTTACACAGCAACCCCAGGATATGACGTTGGGTAGACAGTCTCGAGCAGGCTAAAAAGCAGATTGACAAATCAAACAGCAGCATCTGTGCAGCGAGAGAGCGTTTGTCTCTGAGGGCAGGGGTGCATTTTCCAACTGTGCTTTACAGCACGGAGTCCAGTCAAGATCAATATTTAATTAAAGCCAACGTGTCCCTGAAAGCGGCAGCTCTGCCAATGTTTCTCTGAGAAACTTCCTTGATCATCAATAATCACAGCCGTGATTCTCCAGGGAGCAGCTGAGGAAGACCCCGGAAATCCTGTTTCTGAGTCTCAGCTGGTGGGAAAGGCGGACAGTTCCCGAGTAAACAAAAGCATGTCACTGACCCCATGAAAGTTCAGGCCAGACACTAATATATCAAGCTGTGCTTGGGAGACATGGAGTCCCTAACGCGGAGCTGAAGCAGTAAGAAAAATGGCTGTGTTGCCACATCATCCCCCTCTCTCCAGAAGCCAGTCACTGTCAGCACTCCTGGGAACAAAACAGGGAAAGGAAAGAGCCCAGTCCTGGCATCTGGAGGGATTCAGTAGACGTGGAGGAGAATGTCCCCGAAGTGTGCGCAGAGACCACGGACAGGAAGGAGATTAGGGGACCTAAGGCTTCAAAGACCGATGAAGGGAGAAAGCTTCCTCTTGAGCCGGAGTGAAAAGTAAGACACCCTTTAAAAGGGCTTTACAAGTACAGAACAAACCCCGACCCCGCGGCTGCACAGGCAAACATCGTGCCCACAACTCCCGACCCCGCACACTTCCTGTGCAAACATCACACAGTGCTTGCCCTGGGTTTTTTCTGCCTTTTTCCTCCTCAAGGAAAACCAGCAGTGTGCCGTGGTGGCTTCCTTAGGGCCACTTTGGAGAAGAGAAGAGCTGTGAGTCTGGAGAAGTCTCCCAAGCAGCCTGGTTTTGCTTATAGAAATTCTGATTTCTGGGAAAGGTTTATGTTAATGTTAGGCCCGTTTTCCAAAAGCAGATGCTCTGTAAATGTGCTGGGGGTGAGCCAGAGTGTGGAGGGCTCTTTCCTTGGGTGAAAGGGGGCAGTTCAGAAGGGTTTGGGAGAAGAGAGTCCCAAAACTCGACCAAGCCGTGAGCAGGGGCCGGAGACTGTGAGGGGTGAAGGAGCCGTCTGTGTGTGATGGATTCTGGTTTGGCCCCAACACCTCATAAGGTCTTTCACGCCCGGCCAGGGGTTACCAGTTAACTCAGAGACAGGAATAAGCTCTGAGAACCATTAGCCACATACACTTACACACATTTACACATACGCAAACATGCACACACATGCTTACACATAAGCAGCCACTTCGCACATGCACACACTTTACACATTCACACACATTTACATATACATGCACACATTTGTACACATGTACCCATGCACACACATGCACACGCATGTAAGGTTGCACATATGCACACATGCACCTATGCACACATATACACTCACACACATAATGCACCTATGCACCCATGCACACACTCATACACACTTACACATGTGCACACATGTACCTTGCACACACATACACATGTATCCATGCACACACATACAGACTTTGTAAATATCGTGATGTCAGAACACTGGAATGGGGCAGCAGGTAGGGTCCGTGCTTGCATGCAGCCCACCTGCATTCGACCCCCGGCACCCCGTACTGTCCCCTGAGCACTGTAACTCCTAAGCTCAGAGCCAGGAGTAATGCTGGGCGTGGCCCGAGACGAAGCAGAATGCTGCTGCCCTCTCTGGACTCTCGGGCTAGATGAGCCTGTTCCTGGCCCCTCCACCCGCCTTGCATTCGGGAGGCCCTAGCCTTTGCTGACTTGCCAAGTTCTGTACCAGCCATTTCCTAGAAACACTTGGATACTTTGCCTCCAAATATCCTCCTTCAGGCTGCAAAAGCCTCTTGGTCCTCGTTTTTCTACCTGCCAGGCCGCAATGAGACGCCTGAATCACTGAACACTCTTTCAATCTGGGGGCAGAGATGGTACAGGGCGAACGTTCCTCCCGGCCCTGGTCCCACCCCTAGGACCACTCCCAGAGCTAAAGCCTGCCTGCACTCCCTACGCTCCTACGGGGCAGGAAGTCAACAGGGGTTGACTCAGAGGAAGAAAGGGGGCAGGGAGTGCTGTACATTGCAGACCTGCATATGGGCAGTGGCAAGTAATTGGTGGGAAGGAGCGAACAGGGTAGGGATGTGTGTGGGCAAGGGCGGCAGGGAAGGGAAGGGCGCTGGGCAAAGAGCGGCAGGGAAGGGAAGGGCGCTGGTCATGCAGCCATGCGTGGCTTTGGTGAATTGTCTCAGATGGCAGAGAAGCAGCTGTGAGTCCATCCCACAACAGCTGTCAGTCACGGGCCCGGTGGGGTCCCCCCTGATCTTTGGCACTGTGATGTGGCATTCCAAGGAATCACCTTTTTTATTCAGGATCCTGAAAGGAGGTTTAAAACAAAAGGCAGGGCTGGAGTCATAGCACAGTGGGGAGAGGGCATTTGTTTGCCTCGCTCATGGCTGAGCCAGGATCCATCCCCATCATAGGGTCCCGGAGCACCGCCAGGAGTAATTCCTCAGTACAGAGCCAGAAGGTACCCCTGAGCATCACCGGGTGTGACCCAAAAAAGACAAAACAAACAAACAACACCCAAAAGGCTCCAGGCGGAAAAGAATTCCCCATCCAGCAATGGTCCAGTGACACTTTCTACTTGGACTCGGGGGAACCAAGTGCTCCCAAGTCCTGGCACCTTCTCCAGCTGCTGGGCGGAGACTTTGATCAGGTCCCCTGGGGCCCTGCTGCCCCGTTAGTGTGTTTCACAGCACGCACGGATCACACGCCTGGTGTCCCCCACTCTCTTGGGGATTACGATCCTGGAGTCTTGGCTTATAAATTTGAACTTTTAAGACCACATGTAATATCAGGGATAAAGCATTGTGACTGAACAACACTGTGCAAGAAATTCCTGGTAATGGCATTTGGCTGGAGTTGAAAGCTGAGCGTTTCATGTTCCTGGAGATCTGAAAGCTCGGGGGTTTTGTTTCCCTATAGGTCCTTCTCCGCTAACTGCATAATATCCAATAACGCTTCTTAGGAGACTTCAGGCCTGAGAAAACACAGCTACTATTGGCTCTTTCATTCCCCAGCATGTGCTCTCCCGCCCCCACCGCCCGGCCAGGGCTTCTGCCATAGAACTCTCCCTGGGGATGATCTTCATTGTCACAGTTGTGCAGCTTGCTTTGCAAAAGCCACAGCTCATCACTGTAAAATGCTGGTTAAAATAGCTGAAAAGTCTAGTATTGTAACTGATCTTGTTCAGTATTCGATCAGGAAAGAAACAGAAATTACACAAGAAGTTTTCATATCTTATATGAACTGGGGCTTCTCATATTTATTTTTAAGACTGTGAATTTATTTTGAAGTAGGTCACTTGTTTAGGCTTGGGAAGCCAGGTGCCCCTTTGCCCTTCTTGCCTGACTTCTCACTGTAGCCAACACGGGTTTGCCTAGGAAGGACACTGCTTCCGCCGATCCCTGAGGTCTCCGGGTCCCTGAGACCCCCTTGCTCCTGAAATGCTTTTACTCAGGTGGAAATTTCTGTGGAATCATTTCAGACCCTAGATTCCACCTTCAGGTTGACCAGCGACATGGAATCACCGCAGGGGAGGTTCTGCTAGTTCAGAGGCAGCTGCGACAAAGGTGAGCCCGAACTTGAGGCTGCTCCAAGCCCTGGAGCTGTCCTGCAGCTGCTGGCGGTGAGAGCTGGGGTGCAGCGTGGGAACAGAGAAATGGCCCATAACAGTTTCCCTGGGGTGACTCTAGCATCTCCCTGCTCGTGGGTAAGGAGATGGGGCCAATCTCCGCATCACAGGGAAGTTTTCTGGGGTGCAAAGGATGATGTGAGGAAAGTTCTTCTGGGGAGGCACCAGAGTTGCCCTATTTGGGGGTTCCCTCTTTAATGTGCCCAGACTCTCCCTGTCGTCTCTCTCTCTCTCTCTCTCTCTCTCTCTCTCTCTCTCTCTCTCTCTCTCTCTCTCTCTCTCTCTCTCTCTCTCTCTCAGAGGAAGCAGGGCCTGTGGCACCCTGTGGTTCTATGACTCAGCTGCTCCACAAGGCGACAGGGCAGAAATCAGGCTGGGATGCTGATGATTTGTTAGGAAAAAGCAGTTTATATGTTTGCAAAAGCTAAAGCCCAATTTCGGGCTTGCACAGCACTACGTTCCCTAAGTGGTACCTGGATGATCTGATTGGGCGGTTTTGCTGTTGTTGATTTGGTGTTTGGCATTACTTAGGGCTTCTTCCAGTTCTGCACTCAGGGGTCACTTCTGGTAGGGCTTGAGGGCCCTACCTGGGGCTGGGGTGGGGGATTGGGGTCAGTCGCGACAAGGCAAGAGTCTTAACCTCAGCACCATCTCCGGGGCCCGAAAGCAGTCTCTTTGGAGATCTGTCTGTTTCTCTCTCCCACGAGGTGTTTGGGGACAGCCAGAGGCAGGTGAAGGAGTGACCTTTGCTGCCTGGAAGGAGATACATGTGCACCCCTCTGCGGCAGCCCCCAGCCCTGACAGTGTCCCAAAGTCTTTGCTGTTCCTTTGAAAATAGCAACAGCTCAGCTTCCATTGTTCTCCGGGGGACACCCACACTCTCATTTATTTCTCAGCTTCATTTATTTCTCGGCGTCACAGTGATTTCCTTGTCCCATTCCACCGGCTTCCTGGCAGTATTGTTCCAGGTCCCAGACCCCGATGTAATCCAATTGCTTCCCTGCCATGTGGGAAGGAGCGGGGCCTCTGGCTGGCATCAAAACCAATTCTTGCAGAGGGCTGGAGTGAGAGTACAGTGGGGAGGCTTTTTGCCTTGCAAGTGGCAGACCTGGGTCTGATCCCAGGCATCCTATAGGGTCCCCTGAGCACCGCTAGGAGTAATTCCTGAGTACAGAACCAGGAGGAACCCCTGAGCATTGCCGGGTGAGACCCCTAAAAGCAAAAACCAAAAAAACCCAACCAATTCCTGCAGGAGATCCCCTTTCTCCTTCCAGGGAGGTTCAGCCTCGAGTCCTTTGGTAGCTCAGGATTTGACACACTAGAGTGTCATGTCGGCCTTATTGGACTCTCTGCCACGTTGAGTGGGGCACCGAGTCTGGGGCCTGTGCCCCCCACTCTTCCTGAGTCATTTGTTGAATTCTCAGCTCTGCACACGAGACCTCTCACTCCCCTCAGAGAAGCCCCACGTCCACTGGACACCACACGTGGTGTGGCTCTTCCTTACAGAGGGAGCGATCCCGGTCCTGCGCCTCCCTACATCAGCCCTCTCCACTGACCACCTTCCTTTCATCTTTTCTGACTTTTTGTTTAGTTATTTTTGACTTTTTGGGCCACACCTGGTGATGCTCATTTCCTCCTAGCTCTGCACTCAGGAATTACTCCTGATGGTACTTGGGGACCCAGTGGGATGTCGGGGATCGAACCTGGGTCAGCTACATGCAAGGCAAACCCCCTCCCTGCTGTGCTATCGCTCCAGCCCTTTCTCGTGCTTCCTGATGTCTACGTTTTTGTCCATCAACTGTGCAGTCAGCTGCAAATAAGGATGATTAAAGCCCTGTCCTTTGGTTGACACACTGCTCTGAGTCTGACCTCCCCTGCAGTGCCTTCATTTGCTTTGCTTCTACACTCAAACGGTTCCTGTGAACATTATCTCGCTTCTCCTGTCCTTCCAAACATACTGAAACTCTCCTGTGTCCCCAAATACAGCTGTTAATGTATTCAATGTTCAGTAAGTTGGAGCCTTCAGTCAGAATCCCCTATGTCAGGAAACCTGGCAGTTAGAAGCAATGATGGAGTCTGAAGCCCACTTGGAGCTCACTGAGCTCCATCACGCCAGGGTTGTTCTCACCACGGCAGATGTTCTACAACTTGCCCTGAGAGCCTCAGCATCCAACTTCCCATCCAACACTTCCAGAGGTTCCCTGTTAAAATATTCCTTTCAACAAGTTGATTATACTTTAGAAACCACTGAGTGCCTCCTGAAATTCTTGCTTTGGAGGAAAGAGGGCAAACCAAATTCTGCTCAGTAAATATATGGAGCATGCTGTCTGCTGCCCTCATTGGCTAGCCACTGAGTTATTATTACTTCAATAATTCACAATTTGTTTGCTTTTGTTAGATGTTGTTTTTGGCTAACACACAGCTTTAGAACAAAGGATGGAGCTGAGACTATCTGAATTAATTATATAGATACTTTAGGACCAACTTTTGTTGAAGTTAACATGTTCTAATCTCACAATAGGTATTTCTATGACTATTGTGGCTGCAGAGAGGTTGACAGGAAAGTAGAATAATAGAGCAATACAAATAGAGTTGAGTACTAGAAATCAAACCGACGCCAGTTTAACACAGGTTGTTTCCCATGGCTGCGTAGGACACAGAGCTTTTTAGCCTTAATTACAGTCTAGATTATGAATAGGGATAGGAAAGAAGAAAGGGGCAGGGTGGAGAGTTTTAATCAATTCTCAGGCTTTTACTTTCCTGTGAAGGGGAAGTACCAGATGTCTAGAGTTGTAAGTGAACAGTTAAGGCGGTTTGTCAAGAGTATTCACAGGGATCTTTTTAGAGCTTCTGGGATGATGGGCACTGAACTCATCTAACTGATGTAATCAGGGCGCACGGTTGCAACGTGACTCTAGTAAATTATCTGCATTTATATGTGGTTTGGTTGATGGTGCAGGACCCTTGCTCAGAAGAAAATCATTCCAAACACACTCGCCACTTCAGACAGGAGCGCTGTAGAGTGACAGCCCCCAGTTAGATTCTTGGAAATTCCTCTGCTGAAAAGCTTTCAGGCAATAGCAAGTTTCTGGTGTGTTTTTCCAAGCTTAGGTGTCCTTTGTTATTAAAAACTACATGGGAAGAGGTGAGTAATTGAATGTTCTGATAATGGGTTATCAAGTTTCAAGTAGAAAATAGAATTAGTAGTAGAGATTGAAAGTTATGTGCTAAGTAACTTAATGAATGTTCATGAGAGATGGGATTGTAGGGATTGTATTTTCAGTAGGGAAATGTTGCAAACCATTAGAAACCTACATTTTCGGAAATTCATAAGTCCAAAAGGTCACTCTCAGCAAGCTCCACTGAGTTTGGCTGGGCTTGTAGGTCCGCCCTGTGAGAGGACCCTTCCTGCCGCTCGCTCATTGCTTCTCTGGCTTCTCCTGTGCCTTTGGTAAACAGCGGGGGCTCCTTACTGATTGCAGAGCAGCACAAATAGTTCTTCAATCACTGGAAACTCCCAAGCATGGTGCTAACTGGTAATTCCCGTCAGCTTTCAGACAAAATCTTTTATTCATATATTCAGCACCAATTTCAATGGGCTAGTTTAGATTTCCTCTCTCTTTGACATGGTATTAAGGAAGACTTTGTCTCAATTACCTTGTTCTTAAAAAATCTTTTCGGGGATTCTAATTTACATGACAATGAAGAAGAGGACAAAATAATATCAAATAAATGCATGAATATATCCGTAGGTTGGAGCCCCGAGGGGTGCCAGGTTTTAATCCTACCTCCTTCTACCCCAGTTTTCACCCTTGGAAGAGAGACTGGCCCCTTTCCCAGGCCCGCCTGTGATGGTTTATAGTCCTTTCAAATCATCTCTTCACCCAGGTGCATCCTAGAAAAGTCTTTAGTAAATGTGGCACCCACAGGGACGCCCCTGACTTCAGTCATTTGGGCTTCACATTAAAGCAAGCTCAGGTGTCTCATGAGAACGATGGAAAAACTTCTTTATTTTCTGGGGGACAGTGGTGAGCTGGTCACTGAAGCATCTCCTGTGCACGTTGCCGATGTCCAGTAAGTGGCCCCTTAAAGAGGAAACCCTCCGTGACTTCGGCCCTCAAGGCACCCTCCTTTGTTTGCCACCTTCTGCGCAGGAGTTGGGGAGGGACACATCTTGGTGATGGCAGGCATCTGTCCGTCCATCCTGTTTTGCCTCAAGGCTGCTTATTCTCAGTGGCTAAGAGTCCACCATGCCCCGCCAGCACCTGCCGCTTAGACTCTGCTCGGGAGCTCATTCCATGAATTTTTTTAATTTTTTTTTTTTTTGCTCGCTTCTTGGGACCACCGTGAGATATACAATTACAAAGATGTTCATATTTGGGTTACGTCTTACAGTGTTCCAGCACCCATCCCTCCACCAGTGCCCATTTCCCACCACCAGTGTCCCCATTTCCCTCCCCCTCCCCTCGCCTGCCTCTATGGCAGGTTTATTATCTCTTTCTCTTTCTCTCTTTTTCTCTCTTCCTTCTCTTACACATTGTGGATTGCAATACATACATTTAGAGGTTATCATGTGTATCTTTCTGCCTGTATTTAATGCTCAGTTTTAGGTTGGTATCAGTACTTTCAACAATTATTAGCACTCTGTTCCCTTCTCTGTCTTACCTAATCTCTTACCTAACCCACACCTTTGTGTAATTTTCACCTTTGATAAGACCTCCTGATCCATGTTTCACCTACTTTAGATATTGGTATCATAATATGTGCATATATTTATACCATGCAAATAAATGCAGTCATTCTATATCTGTCTTTTTCCTTCTGGCTAATTTCACTCAACATGATCCTCTCCATGTCCATCCATTTATAGGTAAATTTCATAAATTTATTTTTCCTAACAGCTGCATAGTATTCCATTGTGTAGATGCACCACAGTTTCTTTATCCAGTCATCAGTTCTCGGGCACTTTGGTTGTTTCCAGATTCTGGCTATTGTGAATAGTGCTGCTATGAAAATAAAGGTGCAGATGGTGTTTTTGCTGTGTGTTTTTGGCTTCCCAGGGTATATTCCCAAGAGTGGTATGGCTGGGTCAAATGGGAGCTCGATGTCTGGTCTTTGAAGGAATGTCCATATTGTTTTCCAAAAAGGCTGTACCAATTGCCATTCCCACCCACAATGGATGAGAGTTTCCCCTTTCCCCCACATCCATGCCAGCACTTGTTCTTGCTCTTTTGGATATGCGCCAGTCTCTGTGATGTGAGATGATATCTCATTGTTTGGATTTGCATCTCTCTGATGATTAGTGATAGTGAGCATTTTTTCATATGCCTTTTGGCCATTTGAATTTCTTCCTTGTCAAAGTTACTGTTCATTTCTTCTCCCCATTTTTGATGGGGTTGGCTGTTTTCTTCTTGTAAAAGTTCTACCAGCACCTGATATATATTCCATGGATGCTTTTTCTTCTGCCTTTTCTTGTGCAAATTTTCTTCAATCTTCAAGCCTACTTTTTTTATAACTTTCCCATTTATTTTATTTTCTTTTTTTTTTTTTTTTTTTTTTTTTGCTTTTTGGGTCACACCTGGCAAATGCTCAGGGGTTTCTCCTGGCTCTGAACTCAGAAATTACACCTGGCGGTGCTCGGGGACCATATGGGATGCCAGGGATTGAACCCGAAGTCGCCATGGGCCGGCTGCATGCAAGGCAAACGCCCTACCCGCTGGGCTATCGCTCCGCCCCTTATTTTATTTTCTAAGTCTCTATTTTTTTAAATTAATTGAATTACTATGAGATAGACTATTACAAAGCTCTTCATGATTGGGCTTTAGTCATACAGTGCTCCAACACCCAACCTTTCAGTATCTGTATTGCAAAAGACAATGCCCAAAAGAAAAGAGAGATAGAGATAGATAGATGATAGATAGATGATAGATAGATGATTGATAGATGATAGATAGATAGATAGATAGATAGATAGATAGATAGATAGATAGATAGATAGATAGATAGATAGATAGATAGATAGATAGATAGATAGATAGATAGATAGATAGATAGAGACAGAGAGGAAGAGAGAGACAGAGAGAAAGAGATGCAGGCTGGGGTAGGGGGAGGACATGTGGTGGAAGGGAAACTGGGATATTGGAGTTGGGAAATTCAAGCCTACTTTTAATGTTCTACAGATGTGTAAGAACCTGTCCCAGACACCACGATGAAGAAGAAAACATGAAGTCATTGGATTTATTCCTCATCACTCGTGGCTAATTCACACATTTATCTATTAACATATACTTCTTACTTCTTTTATAACTTCTAGATTACTATTGAAATTTGTTCCTGAAAGTAGCCCTGTTTCAAATATTATCCTCAGATGTATCTTGTAGTTTTAGAAGCAAAGATCAAGCAGTTAAGGATAGAAGAAACTCAACTGATGAAAAAGTGCTATAATATGGACCATTAATCCCTGTAGAACAGTGTCCACTGAGGTGGATTCAATTATAGGGAAAAATGGGCCTAATAAATATTGCATTAGATACTGTCAAAGAAAAGTAGTTGATACCAAATTGTCTATAGGGAGGAGTTAGTTATAACATCTTTGAGAAGATAATATAAAAAATAGAATTATTAACTAATTTCATTGTTGGAGTTAATATAAATAGTTATTATGGTATGTGACCTAAGTCCAGTAAAAATAAAATCTATTTTAGCCTTGAAATGTCAGATTACTTTATGCCTTAGTACAGTTAAAACATTTTCTGAATCGGTGTCAAATACTCCATAATGAGTATAAACCACTCAGGAAGAACACACGAATCCTAATAGATCCCAATTTAAAATTGGAAGTCATTTTGTCCAAATTTTCTATCTTCTAGAAAGAAAATTGAGGTTGAGAGGTCAATGGACAAATTCATAGTCACACCCAGGCGCCATCCCTTGTCCCCGATGGTCCTATATCCATTGAGCATTAGTAAATTATCTGCTCGCACAAAAAGTGTTGTGAGATTTCAGGACTGTGCCATGAGGTCAGTCTTTTCCTGTCCATACTCTGTAGTATGGACTACATACTACAGAGTATTTAACCCAACCTCCTGTCCCCAGTGCAGAATTGAGTGGAAAGCACCTAAACCCTATTGTCAGGGAGCATTTGTTCAAATGCAGGAAGGCAGGACTGGTGGAGAATAATCTGCATTTAAGCTTGATTGGCTCAAAAATGACTATATCCGGGTCATCTGCTATTTGCGGCCAATCAATCAGTCAGAAAGAAATTCAATTTTATTAATTAAGTGGTTCTTGATCTAGACACACTGTTCAGACCCTTTCTCTCATTACCAGAACCATGGGAGGGACCTGAGGTCCAGGTCTTTCTTCCTTGCGGGGCCCAATTCTACTTACCAATTGGTGAGCCCTTGGCTCCAGGGATGTGCCAGTACCTGGCTGTCATTGAAGAGGAGTTTACAGATGAGATGAATGTTTATTGATTTTTGATGGAAGTAGTATTGTTTTACAATCCTGTACAGGTTGTGTACACCCAGCACTATCTCTCCATGGCTGTATATGCTACATTGCTGTGGCCTCCTAACACCTGGCTTCCATGCACTGGTACAGAGTCTACCCCTTTACCAACCAGTGAACAAAATCCCCGCCCCCCACCAAAGTGTGGTGCACATCAGCAGTGGAAGGTTTTAGCCTTCTGAGCAAAGACTGTGACTTTTAAAATTTCTTCCTTTTAAAGTTGACTGAGATTCCGTGATTTACAACACTGTGAATGGTTCCTCTGCTCAGGATTCCCATACTGCACCTGCCACCACTGAATCCTCTTCCCTTCCCAAGGACCCCAATGTTTCTTCCATTCAATCCCTGCCTGCTCCCAGTTGAGTCATGATTAGGCAAATAAGAATCTAAACAACAACAGTGGGAACAGCGCCTGGCTCCAGCCTCCAAGGACAGCAATATGGAGATCCATTAAAAGCAAACAAACAAACAGGAGCAAAACTACTGGACAACCCAGAAATGCCACTTTTTGGCATCTATCCCCAAAACGCAACATGGAAAACCTGCCCAGATGTTCAGTCGGTCATCCTCAGAACTTCAGACTCAAAATACACGAACTTGACCCTAGCTCCCTAGTCTGGAAACACGGACTTTGAATTAGTCCCCTTGAGCATGTGGGCTGGCTCACTAATATCAGGCATCTATGGACCTATTTATCTGATCCCGCAGGTCCGTCATTTGCCAGTCATTTGTCTGTCAATGTTCACCATCAATCATTCATATATATGTGCCATACGCATCATCTTTCTTACACACATTCATCTGCTTATGTATTCTCTACCCATCTACTTATTCATCTCATCTAACGTTTATCTTTCACTCACCTGTATGTCCCTCTGTCATCTGTTATGTGTCTGTTGTCATGAAAGGTCCCTGTCGACACCTATCCACTTACCCTTTAGCTAATCCCAGGCCTACCGTATTCCTATCAGTCAATCTGCCTCCCTCTCCTGTTTCGGCTCTTCTGCTCTGGAAACCTCTAACACCGTCTTCCATGCTGTGCGTGACACATCTGTGTCTGTACTAAAGCTGGTCCTCTGAGTAGTGGTGTAGGAGAATGCCAGTCGGGAAATCGTTAGTAAGTTGAGGCCAGGATTCTGAACCTGGCTTGAGACTAGAAATAGGGGCCCTGGAGAGCATCCGAGGAGGGGTGGCTTCTGGATGGAGAGAGCAGCGGTTCCTGGTGTCTGGGCCATAAGGCCTGCACCTGGGCCATGACCCTGGTGCCTCAGCTGGATATCCAGCACCAGGGGGAGAAGCTGCTCCCTGAGCCTAGGCCCGAGGGCAAGCAGCAGAGCCCCAAGGCCTGTGCCTGAGCGTGAGGGCTAGCACCAAGTATACAGGGCTACAGGGCTACAGGGCAGCAGGGCCACAGGACCAAACAGCAGGAAAGGAAGAAATAGATTAGGGACACAGAGTAACAGAGAAACAGAGGCAACAGGCCAAAACAGCAACAGGGAAATAGAGTTAGGGACTTAGATAAGTAAAGAAACAAATTGAAAAGAGGCCCTAAGAGAAAAAACCCTGAGCAGAAGGGACCTAAGAAAAGAGGTCCTGGGAGAGGACCTGAAAGGTGAAGTCCTGAACAGAGACTTCCAGAAAGGAGAGACCCTGAAAAATGGAGCCTGCACAGATGCCCCAGGAGAGCGGCCTGCAGAACCTGAAGGGAGAGAGACAGAGAACCCTGGAGAGAAGTTCCTGCAGCGAGCAGCGAGGTGAAGCAAAAAGGAACAATAACAGAAAACTTATTAAAGTGACCTTTAGGAACCTCTGGCCTTGTTGCTTCTTCCAACCAGCCAGGGGAACAGTGTTGGCCCGGACACAGGCCAGGGGACCTAACGGGCTGTGAGTACTGCCGGGCTGAGCTAGGCCCCCCATCTGCTGCCATGGTCACTCCCGGACCCCCCAAGTGCTGTTAGGGCTGTGGAATCCACAGGGGTCCCTTGAGCTTGGGGCCTTGGAACCCCCTGAGGGGGAGCCACAACACCCCTTCCTCTTCCTTTATTTAAAAGCTTAACATAGCACGAGCGGCCCTTCTGGGTTTGCGCACCTGTACGGGACTGGCTGGAGCTTGTACCTTACAAAGGGGTCTCCGTGGTCTGGCCTTTGGGTCCTGTCAGTCCAAGACGATGCAGCTGTTAGAGCAGGAGTATCAGGAGAGAAATCAGCAGCACCTTCTGTGCGGGTGCCCTGGGGCCCATCGGCTGAGGGCAGGAACAGCCGACTCAGCATTCCCAGGAGAGGCTGCTGGGGAATGCTCGAAAAGCAAAAAGGAAAAAGCCTAGGAAGTTAGTTTGCAAGATATCATTTTAAAAGAGCCCCCCAAAAGTATATGTTCTTCTTATCCATGATAAAACATGGATAAGAAGGAAAGGCTTTAACGAGGGACAGATAATAAGTGTGAATGGAAACTAATTGGGGTTTCAGACCACTGAGCTGGTTGAAAAGCCGTTTGTGAAGAGGCCTGTATAAGTTAACAGTCGCTTTTAAATGCCCAATTAAACATCAGTCTGTCCCCTGCGAGGATAAAAATGTACTGCTGCCCACTGCGCCGCACTTAGCTAACTGATTAAGGTGGTCAGTCTGGACAGTTGTTTTTCGTATGTGGCAAAGCTCTTTCCCCCAGATGAGGCTGCTGTAGGTGGCCCTCGGACAGACGCAATTGTTCCCTGTACTGCTGGGCACAGGCCTTGCAGTGGACACGAATAATGGGCCGCTGAGGGAAAGCCAAGATTTTTGTTGCATGAAAAGGAAAGATAAAGAGACAAAGTGAGAGGGGTTTAGGCGATGGTGGGATGTTTTTACCCTGGGATGAATCATTAAGAGGGTATCAAGAGAATTTTTCATATGGTTCAACTTGGGCTTGAAGCATCAAGCGTGAAAGTGTCTGCCGTGAAATGAACCAGAAGACATCAAGTTTTCTACTTGTAGTTTGAATTTTCTTCATTTCAATTGGGGAAAGTCCCAGTTCCATGAAAAGGGGCTGCAGGCCCCACCTGCCCCTTGGGGGCTTGCTCATGAGGTGACCTATGGAATTACACTCTGAGTCGGGGTCTGATACAAGCTTGTCTGGAAAATGAGTGTCTTGTTTGCTTTGGGGTCACACCTGTGAACTACTGAGTCTCTTGTAGCCCTGTGCTTAGGGTCACTGTGGGCAGCTCTGCAGGCTTACTAGGGTGTGATGGAACCCGGGCGGCCAATGCAAGGAAAGTGCCGTAACCCACGTGCCTCTCTCTCAGCTCCTTAAATCTTTAAGGAAATCACTGAGCCATTCCTCAAGGAATCCGTAAGTAATTTCTGTGTCCAGGTGATGAGGGCTGGGACATTTGCTTCTCTGCTCGTCTGTCTCCTTCATTCTTTATCTTCCTACAGTTTCCCGCCTCCAGCCAACAGTGACCCTGAGAATAGGCAAAGTTAGTGGCTCTGTGGTAGGTGCTAGAGTCTAAGTAGAGTCTCTCCACTGGGCTTCCGGAAACACCCCACAGGCTGTTGCTCTCTCCACCTGAGTGTGACAGAGGCGATGTTCCCCCTACTGAATTCCAGAGGGCAATGGGCTAGAACCGACCTGAACATGTGAAGGCAAACAAATTATTTCTACCATTTCCTATGTTTAGGAAAATACTCGCAATTCTCAAGCAACCCTGTTTGTGTGAAAGCTTCTTTTGGAGCTCTAGTCATGACTTTTTGGTGGTGGGCATGGAGAGAGCGGAAGGACAGTGGCAGGAAGGCAGCGCTTGGGGGCAAGATGGAAGGGAGAAGGAGCCAGGCAAGGGCAGCTTCACAGGACCGGGGGCATTATTGTATTTCAGTCATTTTACACTTCAGTCTTTCCTCCTACTTCCTAGAAACCAAAATAGAATTGTCAAGTCTTAGCGCTCCAGGAGGCTTAAGAAAAAAGTTGGTGTAGCATGGCCATGTAATATGTTCATGGATTGGCGAGACTTGTTTATAGACATAGTCATCTCTTATGCAGCATACTTCTATTTGGGTTGGCACATCTGTGTCTTAGATGTGCACACACATATAGGTGTAATGGGTTGATTTAGGTTTGTGTAGTTGTATCTTAGATGATCAGGCTGTGTTTGCCTCTCACGCTCTTATAGTTATCATTATTTTCTATAAAGGCAGATTTTTACTTTAGCAATATGTTTTCATTGTGGGGGATTGAGTCCTAAGTGGTGCTCTGCAGATTCAGGGGTCCCTCCAATGATTATCAGCTACCTGGGCTCAGCTCGAGGCCGAGAGTGCTGAGCTGTGTGGACCCTGCAATGCTGGGAATACCTGGGCCCTCTGACAGTACTGGGACCCTGGGCCACCCTGACAATATTGGGGGTCCCTGGGTCATCCAACAGTACTGGGGTGCCTAGGGCAGCCCAAGACATGCTCAGGGTCTTGTGGTCCCAGGAGCTGGGCTGCTAGGCTGTCTTCCAGCCCCAAAACACTTTTATTTTTCTTCAAATTTGTATTGAAGCATTGTGAATTACAAAGTTCTTTGTGGTTGGCCTATTGACACACAATGTTCCATCACCAACCTCACCAGCAGGGTCAACTTCCCTCCACCAGTGTCCCCAGATTCCCTCCCCTGTGCCCCCCCACACCCCAGCCCCTGCCTGCCATCTTGACAGGGATCTTTCAAATTTGGAGAAAGGAATCTTGCAATTTTGGTCTTAATGGCTGTGACTTGAATGTTCAGCTCTGTCATTCCTTGCCTGGGTCTCCTTGACGCTGACCCCTGCTCCTTTTCTTCTCTCTGCTCCCCTCCCTTTCACTCTATTCTTTCATTCTCCCTGCACTTTGGGACTAAGGGTGATCTAGGCAGCCCTTTTTAAACCGTTGTGTTTACTCATCCAGCTACTCTAAATATCACACATGAATAATGTCATACTGAGTTTGCCCTTCTTCTTCTGACTCATCCGACATGATATTTTTCCATTCCATCCATGTTGCAGCACATTGCAAACACACTTCTAAAATTCTTCGTGGAGCTGGGCATGCCAATGGTGGTCATCCCTACCTCATTCTGAGGAATCACTTGCCCCCAAGCAAGCCCCAGGACTTCTGAGGAACAATTTGGTTCGACACCTGTTGAGTGGTGCCACTTTCCAACCACGGGTCCTCTGACCCAGACCACACCTGCTTATACTCTGCTGTGAGTCACAGTAGTTAGTTTTTCTTTCCAAATTGGGATGTGACTGAGTGTTTCTGTCTCTTAAGACCAGAGCGAGGCCAGCAGTCTGCCCACTGTTGTAAGCCATCAGCCCACCACTCTGGGCTTCTGGCAAGGCTATTTTGTGAGAAGGACTAAATACTTCCAATTCAAATCAGCATTGCTTGATTTAGACCATGAAGCCTGTTGGAACAGAGTCACATTTTAATGGAATTTGTTCTGATTGTTTCGACCTTTCCCTGGATAATCTTCCTTATACCTTGACCTTTAAGTGTTCTCACAAGAAAACAGAAGAAAGAGGAGAGTGATTTCCACTTCCTCCCACTTCCTCCTGACTTTCAGTCAGAACTGGACCTGACCTTGCTCTAGCCACGCTGGGCATGTGCAGGCACCGAAGATCCTGGCTCCAAGTGGTGAGACCACACCTAGCCTGTCCTCAGCGAGGGCGGGTCTAACCCATAAACAGTCCAGCCTGTGAGCCCCATGTCTCTGTCTCCCTCCTGCTCATGCAGGTCAAGCTGACACTGCCTTGGAGTAAAAGAAATCTACAACCTTGGCTCAATCCCTGGCATTGCATATGGGTGCCTGAGCCATGCGGGAGAGATCCCAGGAGTAAGCCCAAGGACCTGTGGAGTTGGCCCCAAAAGAAACAAACAAACCATCCAGAAAGTACAGTTGTCTTCTAGATGGCATCACAATCTACGGAAAAGAACCAGGTTCAATGGACAGGAACCACATTGCAACAAAGAGGTCCCAGGCTTAACCGAGCAGTGCTGGGTAGACTGTTGCAGACAGTGCCGGTCTCGCGGCCTGTGGTACCCACGTGAAGGCTTTGCCTTCCTCCTGCCTCTCCCGGAAGTGGCGTCACGGAGGGCTGCACTGGCCGCAGACTGGGACAACTGACTTCGGCTTGCACTTTCTTCTTGTCCCTGAGTTCTGTGCTCAGCCATGACACTTGCCCTCTTCCAAACTTCTCTTACTGTCTCTGCTGTTGTACATGTTGTCTGCTTTGGGGAGACCTCCCAGCAGTGCTCAAAGACGAGGGGTGCTCCCACTGGCACTCGATGAACAGGTGACTGCTTTATTGGGGTCCCGGGGGCCATGAGTGCTGGGCCAAACCACGTTCCAGCCCCCTGTGCTCGCCCGGTTTGTCTGTGCCTCAATATTTCCTCTCCCGTGTGTACATGTCCTGTGCCCTGGTTTGTCTGTGCCTCAACATTTCCTCTCTCGCATGTACATGTCCTGTGGGGTTTCACTCCAGCCGAGAAGTGCAATGGGGTAGGTTTAATTCATCACCCAGGTTTCACACATATTTCACGCAAAAAATGCCACTCTCGGCTCCTTGCTCCTCCCTGTCTAGCTGGAGAGATAATTAAAATGCTAAAAGAGCTGTCTTAGATAAGGTCTTTGTAATTCTCTTAGTTTTGCCATAATAATCTAGGTTTTCAGTATGGCAAGATGAGAAAATGGATATGGAAAGCGTTCTAAATTACAAAGAACTTCTAGCAATGATTTGACACATATCTTATTTGTACTTTCGAATACATTTATGCATATCTTATTTATTTTGAATACTTAGGTGCTATAAGACTTGCAATTAATGACTTTCATTATATGTAGCTAATGATGCTGGTTTGCTAAGCACATTAATGTCACAGATCTATACAAATGAGTGTTTGCCACTTAAAGTCATAAATGATCATGTTAAAGACAGCTATCAAAGAAGCAGAAACTCCAGCATGTATGATGATGGTACTCAAAGTCTAAATATAGAAAATCTCTTATAATTAAGAGCACTTGTGAGGAAGGGCTAAGATGGCATTTTAAGCCATAATTTAAAATAAGGCTCAGCTGGGGTGGCAGGCCAGGGCTAGAACCCGCCATGCCTCCCGGGCGCCTCACGAACCAGAGACTCTCAGACATGGGGCAGAGCTGCTACTTGCTCTCCCTGTAACTATGCTAATTTCTTTATTTAGAAGCTTATTGCCATTTTGTTGTCTTTTAGGGAGTTTTTGTTGCCAAGAAAAGTGGGATTAATTTTTTTTTTCTTCCAGACTGATTTGGTTTAGTGTATTCTTTTTTCTTTTGGGTCACACCCAGCGATGCTCAGGGGTTACTCCTGGCTCTGCACTCAGTAATTACTCCTGGCGGTGCTCAGGTGACCATATGGGATGGCGGGGATCGACCCCTGTTGGCCCCATGCAAGGCAAACATCCTATCTGCTGGACTATTGCTCCAGCCCCTAGTGTATTCTTGATGATCAAAATACTCATATAACTTTGGTACCTTGAAATGGCAAATATTGATGGTGTGTAAAGAAGCATGACACATAATCATAGAACCCTAATAACATCATGGGTATCTAGTTGTGCAGGTATTTAAACAGGACCTCCGAGGGACATGTCACACATAACTGCTTCTTTTTTTTTTTTTTTTTTTTGCTTTTTGGGTCACACCCAGCGACGCTCAGGGGTTACTCCTGGCTCTGCACTCAGGAATGACTCCTGGCGGTGCTCGGGGGACCATATGGGATGCTGGGGATCGAACCTGGGCTGGCACAGGCCAGCAGCGTGCAAGGCAAATGCCCTACCCGCTGGGCTATCGCTCCGGCCCGCTAACATAACTGCTTCTAACTGTAGGACTTTGTCCTTTGCTGCTTGTGTTTTTTAAATTCCTATTATGCACATGTTAACTTAAAAATATTATTTTAAAAACCTGTAAAAATTGTAAATAAAGTGGACTAGATTGTTAGTACAGTAGGTAGGGCATTTGCCTTGCATGGGGCTGACCCAGGTTTGATTTCTGGCACCCATGCGGTTCCCTGAGCCCTGCCAAGGAGTGATCCCTGAGTGCTGAGCCAGGAGTAAGCCCCTGAGCACTGCCAGGCATAGACCCCATAAAAAATGTGTAAGCATTTTTTTTTTGTTTTCTCCCACACGGCAGAGCCTGGCAAGCTACCTGTGTCGTATTTGATAGGCCAAATACCAATAACAATTTTAGACCTCATTCCCATGACTTGATGGAATGGTTTGAGGCTCTTTATGTTCCTGGAGCAAGCAGGTGCCCTTGGGCCCTACTAGCATGAGACAGGACATATGGAGATGTTACTGGTGCCCGCTCTACCCAATTGATGATGAACGGGAAGACAGTGAATGTAAAATAAACTTTTCTATGCCGGTTGGCATTGTCTCTGATGGTTTTATGTGAAACAAGTTTCATGAGTATAAAAACCATATAAGAACCTTTTTTTTTTGAAGAACTTGTTTTTAAATTTTTTAAAGTATTTTATTATGCCACCATGAGATATACAATTACAAAGATGTTCATATTTGGGTTTTTGGTCATACAGTGTTCCAGCACCCATCCCTCCACCAGTGCCCATCTCTCACCACCAAAGTCCCCAATTCCCTTCCCCCTCCCCAGCCCGCCTCCATGGCAGGTTCTTCATCTCTTTCCCTTTCTCGCTATCTCTTTCTCTTTTCCTTTATGAAGAACTTTTAAAATGATGAAAAATCAGGTCACTCTCCACCTCCTTTTATATAAAGCTGTGATGTCCAGTAAGTCATGGATTCTTATAAAGTACCATAAAATAGTTCCCATTCATTGCTAACCATCCTTTAGCAAAATTTTAGTATACTGTGATTTACATTGTATGGCAAACAATGGCATCCAAAAATAAGTTGGAACTAGGCATCATGAAGCTATCTAGACTTATTTTTTAAAAATCATTATTAGCTTTTATTTGTTAGTGTTGGGGCACAATCAGCTGTGCTCCAGGATCACTCCTTGCAGTGCTCGGAGGATGGTGGTGGGATTGAGCCTGGCTGGACCACAGGTGCGGCAAGCGCCTCCCCACCGCATGATCTCTCTGACCCCAGACTTTCTATATCTGAGGTCACAAAAATGAGGAGAGCTGAGAGCTGTGTAGGAAAACTTCACAGACAAAATTAACTGGTGCACAACTTTATTGTGGTGTATTCCAGGGAGAGCTGCTACGGGCTCTCCCTGTGACCAGCCGCTCACGAGGCGCCCGGGAGGGACGGTGGGTTCTAGTCCTGGCCCACCACCCCAGCAGAGCCTCGCAACAAGCCAGACGACCCCCCCCCACTCCATGAGGGCCTCCATTTTCCACATCCGAACTTCTCTCTCGTCAGACCTCCACCCAGCAGACCAGCCTATCAACGCCCGGCCGCGCGGTTCATCAATAAATGCTGGACTTAGAGATGCCTACAAGAGTATGCTACCTGCACAGCAGAGCCTGGCAAGCTACCCGTGTTGTATTTGCTATATGCCAAATACCAGTAATAATTATAGACTCATTCCAGAATGGATTGAGCCTCTTTATGTTCCTGGAGCAAGCAGATGCCTTGGGCTCTACTAGCATGAGACAGGACATATGGAGATGTTACTGGGGCCCGCTCGAGCAAATCGATGATGAATGGGAAGACAGTGACAGTGATTCCAGATCCACCCAACTCAGAATGAGTAGGGAAATGGGGCGCAAATACCCTGACAAACATTAAAACAAACATCCCTGTTGTGTTAGGTTGACCTTCCCACCGCGAGCTTGTTGCATGGGATCTGGCCAGCGCCAGACTCTTGCAGACAGTGGCCCACACGCCAACCACCTGATGTCTTCAGTACTTTAGCTCTTTCGTTGGCATGAGAGGCACGGCTCTACAGGCTGGCTCTTCCGCGGCATCAGCCGTAGCTTCAACAGAGTCCAGTGGCAGCTGTGCCAGCAACCCCCAGAGCCACTGATCTCTCTCCTTAGCTGTTTCTGCCCCAGGTTAGCTGGAGTTTGTGGGGTGCAACTAATGGGACAAGTGTGAGTGCTCCACACTCCTGCTCCCCCTGTTTTTATTCAACCTGGAATTTTTTTGCCTTTTCTTCCTAGCAGCTGAAAACTAGATGGTCCCTTGTGCAGGGCGGAAGTCTATTTCTCCATGAACACGGTCCACTTCCTGTTCCTTATAGCATTTCATATTTTTATGAAAATTTTTTAATCAAACACTTTTCTAATTTTTTTACAGCATGCTATTTCACAATGTAAGTCTTTCCCCAGATGAAAGTTCTTTTTTTTTTTTTTTTTCTTTTTTTCGTTTGTTCCCGGTAAATTGCTGCTTCTTATGTGTTTCTGGTGTCCCCACGTATCTCAGTGACTTTCCTTTTTGCCTAAGTCCATTTTATGAGAAGGTGGGTTTAAAAAATGAAGAAAGCAGATGGGTAGACACTTCTCCAAAGAAAAGATAAACATGGCAATAGGCCTGTGAAAAACTGTTCATCATCAGTTATCTGGGAAGAACAAGTGAAAACTATGAGACGTCATCTCACACTGGTGGGAATGAAACACATTGTAAAGACTGGAAATGACCTGTTTAGGCAGGAATGCATAAGAATGCCTCACTCACTGTTGGTGAAATTGTTGTCTGGTTCAGTCTTTAAAGAAAGTAGTAAGGAGATTCCTTAAACATACGGGAATAGGACTCCCATACTTCCAACTATTCTACTTGTTAGCACATCTCCCCCAACACAAACCTTTCATTCAGAGAGATGTATGCACACCTCCACTCACCTGTATTCATGGCAGCGTTTCGTGCAGTACCGGATTATGGGAACAATCACAGTGTTCAACTGCTGATGGATGAATAACGAAGCAGTGGTATAGGCACACGTGGAATATTACATAGCTGTAGAAAGAGATGAAGTCAAGGTGTTTGTTGCAATGTGGACAGAACTAAAGGGTATCTGGTTAAGCAAAATCAGTCAGAGAGAGAACTAGGATTTATAGTTATAAATTATAATTTATAATAGATGGAATGGAATAATGACAAACCTGTGGTCTTGGATTCTGGAGTTTATTAACAAACTGCAGCAAGTGACATGAAGATAGAAGTGACAAAGGTGATATCAGGATGGCGGTGGGGGATTGTGGGGACTTGGGGATATGCAAATAATACTTTTATTTTGAGTTGTTGGTGATTTAAAAAATTAGTTACTATGAAATTACAAAAGTATCCATGATTGGGTTTGAGTATTTTAACACTGACCCCTTCACCAGTGTCCACTTCTTCTGCCAGTGCCCACCCCTCCACTGACCTTTTGTCATTCATCCCCTTGCCTCTATGAGGTGCTTTGTGTGTGTGTGTGTGTGTGTGTGTACGTGTGTGCACGTGTGTGTTTTGGGGCTGTGGTCTACAGTAATAGATAGTGTTTTATGTGGAGCACATTATCACCTTTTCAGCTCCCTCCTGGTTCAACACTTCCATCCACCATAGCCGTGGTCCTCTCCCTCCCCTCCTCCCCTCATACACTCCCCCTTCACCATTAGCATGTTTCCTATTGAAGACCAGTTCTCACATTCTTTATTTCCATTGCCTTTTCCACCATTAAGTTTCCTGGACCCTCATTTGAGAGATACTCTGTTCGTCTCTCCTGTTCAATTCAGACTTACTGCTTCTTTGATTTTTTTTCTTTTTGGGTCACACCTGGCAATACTCAATGGTTACTCCTGACTCTGCACTCAGGAATTACTCCTGGTGGTGCTCAGGGGACCATATGGGATGCTGGGGATTGAACCCCAGGTTGATGGCCTGCAAGGCAAACGTCCTCTCTACTGTACTCTCACTCTGGCCCCTGCTTCTTTGAATTTTGAAGGGAAGAAGCTGTCAGGCTCTCGCTCCCATCTGATTAGGCTTCTGATAAACATGACTTGGGGCTAACCTACCAGTGAGTGGGCCTCAGGCTGTCTTTGCTTCATGTATGTTGTTTCTCTGTGTATGCGTGTGTGGCGGATAGACTTTTTACAGGTCTGATCTCGTGTTGTGGATGGAGTTTTTCACAGGTCTGAGCATCCTCTGCAGCTCTGCCGCCCTATCCAAGAGGTCTGTAGACAAACTCAAAACATCTGGAAGTATCTGCATGCCACAGAGTGAGGGAAAAGGCTTCATCCAGCCTGGGCTTGATTAGTGAGCGCCTGCCTCTCTGAGACTGTGATTTGGGAGTTGGGCTACAGTCATCACGGCTAATAATAGCAAACATTACCTGGTAATTAGTCTGGGTTGGGCTGTGCGAAATGCTTTACCTAAATGATTATTCCTCGCCACCACCCCTTGAGGTAGAGGGAAGCCGAAGAGCCTAGGGCTTAAATAATTGGTTTGTGATTGTACAGCTGGGAGGGCATCATGAACTGGAATGGAGGTAATTTGGATAATAAACAGGAGTACAAAGTAGTTTATCATCCAGTTATTCCAATGGTGGATGGGGAGATGGACTCACTGGGTGGGAGTGAATTTGGAGAGTCAGACTCAAAGTTAAAAAGATCCCTTATATACCTAAACGTATGTATTGAAAGCCACAATGTGTAATGTGTAAGAGGATATATATATATATATATATATATATATATATATATATATATAGAGAGAGAGAGAGAGAGAGAGAGAGAGAAAGGAGGAAGGAAGGAATCTGGAGCCATTGGTGGTGGGAAATGTATACTGGCAAAGGGATGGGTTCTGGAACACTGTATGACTGAAACCCGTTCATGAACAGCTTTGTAATTGTATATTTCATAGTGGTAAAACAAGATTTAAAAAAAATCCCTTAGCCAGTACCTATGCTAATAAGCATCACTTTAGTCATTCCTGCATTAGTATCATTGTTTGCATGATGAACTATCTGTCTTGGTTTAACTCTTCAGACAAGTCCATTCTATTCAAGTGGGGGGCAGCCACACCCGTTGAAGTCTTTCCCCATCTTCTGGGTTAAAAATTGCATGTAGAGTTAAGATGAGAAATGTGATGTCTCTATCACCAGATAGTCTGACAGATATTCGAAGATAATAGAGATCCTCGTTTCCAGTCTTTGTTTCCGGTAGCACATTCTCCAGCTCTTCTCTATATACCGTTATTCAAAGTTCTCTTAACAGACAGATCTAAATTGTTTAGGTAGAGGTAGGCAAATACTGGAAGTATATTGAAATTTGAAAATTGACAACATTAGCAAATAAAGCCATTGTCTAATTCAGGCAGCACAGTTATCAGGAAGAGAAGATTGTGGGTTATGAATTAAGTAGGGAGTGAGGGTGGGAACAGGACTTAGGAGAAGTTTGTGCATAGTTAAGTCTGGAAAAACTCAGGGTAATATTGCAATAATTATTCCTTTAAAGATTTCCCTTAGAGAATTTGACTTAGACTTTCTGAGGACATAATCTGGAGCACATCTGAACATTTATAAACTGGGTTCTGCCTGGCGCTTAAAGTGTTTTCCCATTTAGGAGATGTGATTGGCAAATGAGACTTTTATCTTTTGAAGCTATCAACTGATAGATACCCTGCGGAAAAGTTGGATGATGGATTTCTTTTGGAATATATGATCATTCTGTAATTTACTTCTTTCCTTCTCTTTCTTTACTTCTAACTGAACCCTGAAATAGAACTTAATCTGTCAGCTGGACTCTCCATTTGCTCTTTTTGCACAGCAAACAGTATTATTGCAGATGTCCAAACTATAAATTCTTCTTTGAATTAAAAATAGCTGCAATAAGGGAAACAAGTCTTGTGAAATGTTTTAAAATCTTTCATGTTTACTATGTTATTTTAAAATAGTATTTTTAACTAGGAAAAACAAAAACATGGCAAAAGTAATATATATTTCTTTTGCCTAAGGCTAATTAAATAACCAGTAAACTTAAATATGATATTCTACTGGGATTTGAAATCGGCTGAAAGTCAAACAGAGTCATTCATAATTCCTGTCTAACCTTCAATTCTCTTTGCAACTATTCTGCACAGTGTCAAGAAATGCTCATAGATGTAATAAGTTGTGGCTCTCCTCCTTCTCAAGGACATTCCATAGAAGTTTAAAAATCACCACTGCTTATAACACAATGCTTTATACCTATCTATAGAGGGCTGAGATAGACGTGCTAAAGTGTTTTTCAGGTTGTCAGGTGCCTTAGGAGAAGACAATCAAAGTACTTGGATGCTTCAGTTACCCTAAAATCTGCTCATTACTTAACAAAATTGGAATTGATTAAACAATTTTAAGTCAATAGTCAACCATTTACTTCATTTGTGCTCGAACATGGAGAAGTGTCTGTATTTATTTGTGGAAATTTATTTTTACTTGCAGGCAGATATTTAATTATTCTCATAAGAAATGCATGGTTTTAAAAAAATTGTGTCAATAATTTGTAATAATTTGTGGTTGTACAATTCCTCAAAAGTATTATGTAAAAAAATTCCTACTGTTATATGAGTTAGTTTTATAATCCATGGAGAGACAAATAGATGTATGAAATGTTTTGGAGATATTAGAAGCCAATATAAAAAGAATAAATATTTAACTAAAATTAGTTGAATCGAGACTTGATCTTAGTAATAACAACACATTGAAGAAAGAATGAGCTTTGGTGGCTAGAACAGTCCTTGAGTAGGTTTATGAAAGATGATGAAGCTTTATCAGTTTTGAGGGTACATGTAGGTTTAGCAAGTTCAGTTGCCAAAGCGCTTAAGTGAAGACTTTCGCTTTATTAATTAGTCACTGACTGAATACATGACAGAGCTCTTGGGAGTGAAAGGCAAATCCAGTTAAAATATTACCCCAGAGTTCTGAGCTATGGCTCAGGTGGCAGAGAGCGCGTGTCTTGCATGTGTGAGACCTTGTGTTTCATTCCAGTACGACATAACCCGTCTCCCGCCCCTTACTGCTGGCTGTAGCCCTGCCAACCCTCCCCTCTCTAGGACTGACTGGTGGTGGTTCAGACTGAAAAATCTTCCTGCTAAAAGCTTTCTATACTTTAGGAGGAGTTTTTAGGACTTGGGGCTGTGGTTCTTGGAAAATATACTTTCCTGCCACGCCATATGAGCACCTGTTCTGTGAGTCATATGGCAGTAAGCCGCCTGATCTGCATTTTTCTCCTTGAGTTTCTGCTATATTTCCTATATATGTGTGCACATATATTTTATTTTCATATACTTACATATACTTACATACAAGAGTATGCTACCCACACGGCAGAGCCTGGCAAGCTACCCGTGTCGTATTTGATATGCCAAATACCAGTAACAATTATAGACCTCATTCCCATGACCTGATGGAATGGTTTGAGGCTCTTTATGTTCCTGGAGCAAGCAGGTGCCCTTGGGCCCTACTTGCATGAGACAGGTCATATGGAGATGTTACTGGTGCCCACTTGAGCAAATCGAAGATGAACGGGAAGACAGTGATACATAGTTTTCATTTTGGGTCACACCCAGCAGTGCTAGGGCGTTGCTCAGGAGACCCGATAGGATGTCGGGAATGGAACCCAGGTCGGCTGTGTGCAAGGCGGAATGCCCTCCCCACTGTCCTGTCACTCCTCCCCATATATTTTATTTTTTGAAAGCAGAAAGGTCATTTCTGCCTGGGGACACGCACCTAGGACAGTGTCTCCACCTGCATTATCTTTCTTCAAGCGATTTGCACACACTGACACAGCAGAGCGGAATATCCACTGTCTGATGTTGTCACTGCCTACAAGTGAGAAACAAGGAACTGCCTCATCGTTGCAAGATTCCTTATTAAGCCCCACACTAGACGGTGGGTTTCAGCAGCCGCCGTGAGCATAGGGGATGTGCCAGAGCGTGCTTAGTCCTTTCTTATTTTGCGAAATGCTTTGCAGGAGGGATGATGGCATTGGCTTATTTCTGACCTGAATCACTTCTGTTTTCTCTGAGTGATGTCTGGCCCGCAGAAGCAGCAGGTTGGGCCTGTCTCAGTCTCAGAGCATGGTGGGCTCGAGTCTCCTTCCCTGGGCAGGACTGAATTTATATTATAAGCACCATCACAGTGAACTGAGAGAGGAAACAGTAAACATTGCTTTTGTGTGAAAAAGTTCCCTTTAGATCATCTAGATGCTCCATCAAAGTTGAGGGACAGTTGAGGAGGGGGACAGTGTAGGCTCGCCTTGAGGGGGGACAGTGTAGGCTCGCCTGGAGGGGGAGGGAGTGTAGGCTCGCCTGGAGGAGGGGACAGTGTAGGCTTGCCTTGGAGGAGGGGACAGTGTAGGCTCGCCTGGAGGAGGGGACAGTGTAGGCTCGCCTTGCATACTGCTAGCCCTGTTTGATTGCCAAGTCCTACATAGGGTCCTCCAGCATCCCCAGGAGCGAGCTCTGAGCACATATTTAGGAGTAGCCCCTAAGCACCTTAGTTGTGATGCTTTCCCCACACCCCATCCGCCACCAAATTTCAGCAGCCCAAACTCAAAACTTCAACAGCAAAACTAAGTAGCATTCCGGAGAAAGTGCTAGAGCCGGGAGGACACAGCAGGGACCGAACTCCCGAGCCCAGGGGAGCGCCGCTGAACACTCACTGAGCACACGACCACATTTGCCCGCACAGTTCCGCGGACAGCCGCCTCGCAAGACAGACATTCCCTTTTTTAATAGACATTCTCTTTCTCACTGGTACAGGCTAAATGGTTCCCTCATGGTCCCGACCCAGACATGAAGGCGAGGCCCTGACCGTGATGGTTCAGGCGCAGCCCCCATGTTTTTATGTCCCAGTTCCTCCGGGGCTGCTCAGCCAAGACACAACACAGACCCCGAGTGGCCTGCATCTGGTTCTAGTAGCTCCAGCCATGGGAGGAAAATTTATCTTCATGTCAGAAATCTGCATAAGCCCACAGAGATGTTTAAAGAGGGCACAGGGCTTCCCGAAGGGCAGCGCTGTCCTTCAAAAGGCCATTTCCCCTCAGTGTCTCTGCACACACACGGGCTTACTAACACGGACACATGGCTGATGTGTTTCGCATTTAGGACACCGTGGGACAGGCAGCAGGGTGGAAGGACCCAGGAAAATGGGAATGGTGGAAAGCTTTGCTAACGGGCCGTAATGAGTCTCATTTGAGAGAAAGAAAAACAGACAATAAATCAGTTGAATAAATACAGATGAAAATCTGGATAGAATTATCGCAAATGAGTTAATAGGTTAATTCAAAATAATATTTTAGGCTTCCAGCCATGGGCTCACAGATTCACTAAGTCTGTCCTCAGCATCAGCTTTCTGAGTCTGTTCTGTATTTATTTTAGTGGAAATGAGTGAAGAATTAAAACATAACTAAATTACTTTTCCATAATGCATATGTTATACTGGTGCCATAAAAACATAGTTTCCTCACAGTTTAATGTATCAGTTGGAGTGTAAGATTAAGATAAAGATATTCCCGAGACATATACAAGTGCCTGCACATGTACACAGGTAACACTTCCCTCTCGCCAAGCTCTCCCAGCACTGTGAGCAGAGAATAAATTATGTCACCAACCAAGAACAGGATTTGTTTTATAAAATGATTTCTATGATAAGTGGTTGCCGGAGGACATTTCACTGGAATTCTATTATATATTTCAAACTCGGTCTTAGCCAACTAGAATCTGCTTTTTATTGCATAAATCAATTTTAGCAATATTCATAAACAGTGAAAGGATGCCAAGATATGAACATTAAAGACTGTGACGTCTTTTGAAAATATTCAGATGTATATACAATATAACATTTCAGATAAACATGAGTTGCCTTATGCTTAGGCCTGAAAAGAAGAAAGAGCTTTATCCATAGGAGGATTATTTCCACAGACTTTTATGGTACCCGATATTCATATCATAACCCTATCTGAGCACTGTTTTGTCTTAATGTTAACGCATGGTCTGACTGGGAGAGGACCTTGCAATTGAAACAGCAAAATTCACATCCAGAATATATACATGTACAGCACTCAGAAACAACCAAGTCTAAATATAGGTAATAGGAATATGATGTAAGACCGGAGAAAAGATATGGAATAATAAATGAATAAATCATGTAAAATAAGCAAACATAGATACCAATAAACAGGAATGTTTGACTATGCGATCTGGATAAAGGAAAAATCAATCTCATGTCTATCCTGGCTAATGAGGATACTGAGACTTGAATGGGTCTCTGGTCTCGGCTCCCTAGAGGAAGTGCAAATTCTTGTCACAAGATGATAAAGAGTCAAGTTGCTGATGCCTATTTTCTAGGTGTTTCTTTCGCCATCAGCTCCACTTCAACTGTCTATGCTAGAGAGACTTTTTTACACACATGTTCAAGAAGATGTGTAAGGTGATGACCGTAGTAGTATTTGCACAGTACGGAAAGCAGAAGCAACCCAACTCTCCCTAGCTCAATGGGCAAAGAAACAAATGTAATCATGAAGGAACATCATAGACAGACTCTGCAGACTCTGCAACTTTGTGAGTACAATAAAAAAATCGAGTGTCACACAAAGCTACAGGACAAACAGCACAGAATGAAACCACTTACACAAGTGCTCAAACAGTAGCAATGTTACATGTGGTTTGTATTGGCATCTGCACAAAGGTGAGGTACAAATACTAGGACAGAGAGGCTAGAGATGACTTTCGCGTGACACGGTGAGAGAGGGGTCAGGGCTAGGGAGAAACACAAGCTCCCATTTACAGCATTTTGTGCAATTTCTTCATGTTTGTAGCATTTAGTTAAGTTTCTTAAGACTAAAATATCTGCAGCAACTATCACAAAACTGCAGGGAGGGTTGAACATCTGCAGTAGCTCGATAGTTTTGTGTTTCAGTTTTGGTAATTTGCTGCTGGTTTGAATTTTTTATAATTAAAAGGAAATTAAACATGCAACCAACTGGAAATGCCTTGAAGTTGAGTGCAGTGAAACATCTTGCCTCCCTCCTTTTCCCCTTTGGCTTCCCCTTCTCCACACTTCGCCAAGCAAACCCTGAACAGATCTCATCTGAACATGATTGTTTCAGGGAAGGTTTGAACATTGAGCCAGTGTACCAGAAAGGTCTGACCACAAGATCCATCTGTCACATGCGAGAGGTCCCCAAGTAGCAACCAAGTGCCATGTTTGCAGACTTTGGATGGGACACAGTTGTCTGAGGAAGGTGTGGGAAATGAGTCAGGGAAGCACATAGGCACTATGGGCAGGGCTGTGGAATTTACGGGGTTAGAAAAGTTGCTTAGGTCTCATGCTCCCTAGTCTGTGTTGGAGAAAGAAATGAGTCTCTTCCTTGGTAGCATGTTGCCTGGGTCTCTGGCCAGGGCTTTTGGAAGTGGGCAGTTTGGGGCTGCTATGTTAAGCCTTTAGTTAACTAAAGGCTTAACTCTAGCTCTGAGCTTAAGGATTATTCCTGGAGGGCCCAGGGAACTGTTTGGGGTGCTGGGGATCAAATCTGGGTCATATTATGCCAGGCAAAACCCTACCCGCTGGACTATCTCTCTGGCCCCTGGAAGAGCACTCTACACTCTAATGCTAAAAACATTTCCCCCATCCAAATGGCCCAGACCTGGAGCACCATGAGATGGGTCTTGGGACAGCAGTGTTCCAGCTGTGTGGGAGCACTGTGGTGCTTATTGGGCATGATTCTGAGCTCGTCTCCTGCTCCCAGCTCTGTTCCACCCTGTTCCTCTCCTGCTCTTTAGGAAATACAGAAATGGGCTGGCCATTGTGGTTCTAGCATTTCTACAGTGGAGGCTTCCAGAGAAGATTTGGAAGTGATGAAGGTGGATGAGGTTGGTGACAATCCTTGGGGGTGATGGCCTGAACCCCGACCAGTTACTATCTGTTACAGGAAATTAGGACAGCATGCAAGAGGGCCATAAAATGCGTCTTCGCAAGACTGATTCCTCATTCATTACTCGGACTCCACTTGGCCAGCAATTGGTAGCTCCAGAAAAAGGAAATGAGAAGTATGGAAGATCGCCAACAGGTTCTGTGCTCAAAATAGCCCTGACACATGAAACAGTCCCCTTGAATCTGTCTGGCTTACAAGACAGTACAGAGAACTAAGTTTTGGGAAAATACTTAAGACAGGAACCCTCTCTATCTTCTCCTCATCCCCAATCTAATAGACCTTTTCACCTACAGCCTTAACTGTAAATCTTTTCATTCATTTTCTGTGAAGTTATGTTCTTAGTCTGTAAGAACTAAGTAAACTCCCCATATAGCTGCTTTCAAATGCAGTGTCCTTTTCAGCTGTGAATACAAAAGTAAACAAGTATAGAAACGGCTCCTTTGAAGGATCTCCATGAGTCTGTTATTGGTTAAGTTTTCCTTGCAGAAATCAAACAGGGTGTCCTGTTGCATGTTTACCAAGACCCTTTCTCCAAAGTACAAAATGCAGCACTGTAATTTTCCCATTTGTTCATTTTTCCCCTTGAACTCATTCCTTCCCTTTAAATATCTTCTTTCTTGTAGTCCACCTCGTTTAGCAGTAAATACAGAGGATTACAAACATTCTTGTCAGATATAAAACATTCCAGGAAATTTAATTTCTTTAGTCATGGATTTTAGCTGTAATGATACTTTGCATTTGTATAACATCTCTGCTAGGAGAAACCCCAGCCCCCTTATTCATTATCTGGAGACAAGCATTATTATCATAATTTTGCATCCTGTGTCACTGAGTCACAGGAAAAGAAGCAGAAATAAATCATACCTGGAGTGTGACTTACAGAACAACGTGGTCTGAAGGAGCGAGGCCTGTGCTGCCCCCTGGAAACGTTCTTTGTGGAGGACAAACCTGCCTGGAAGGCTGGCTCCCCCTTTAGGAGCAGGAGATGACGAGGGGGTAGGGAGAACTCTGAAGGTAGTGTCCTGCCAACGGTGTATGATGTGCCCTAAAGTGCTTTCCCTGACCCTTCGGAAATCCACTTATCCCCCAGCCTAGTCCGCAAACGATGCTGCAGTTTTCCAGACCTGGTGCTTTGCTGGATACCGAACTGTCAGGGATTGGCTGGAGTCCCCAAGAATATCAGGGTTTAATTCCCTTTTACTTCAAGGGTCGGCGACAGATGGACAAAATCCATGAGTCCAACACAGTTCCAAAAGACTTTTACATGTCACCATTAATTAAACAAACTCTGCTACTACAATCCAGGGCAGGGGGTCTCCAGACCTAGGACTGCTGATAGTCTAGGCCTCTTCTGACCATATGCTCAGGTCCAGATGCTTCCCACCAAAAAATGAAGGCACTTCCCCAAAATGCAGCTTTTTCTCTCTTAAACTGTGCCCAACACAAAAGAGGGCCGACTTTTGCAAAGTCAAAGACCAGCACTCCCATGCAAATTTACAGGTAAACCACACCTAGCCCAGGTCCACTACAAATGCTAATTAACAGGGCCTCAGTCACTTCTTCCCAATTGGCTCTTATGCAAAACACTAAGGAGAGGGGGCTGATGTAGGAGTCACACCTAAGAACAAAAGCATCTCAGGATGTATAACGTGAA
>JAJIBD010011001.1:0-30375 GCA_021461705.1 Cryptotis parvus
GCCAGTCTCTGTGGTGTAAAGTGGTATCTCATTGTTGTTTTGATTTGCATCTCTCTGATGATTTGTGATGATGACCATTTTTTCATATGTTTTTTGGCCATTCGAATTTCTTCCTTGCTGAAGTTTCTGTTCATTTCTTCTCCCCATTTTTTGATGGGGTTGTTTGTTTTCTTCTTGTAAAGTTCTACCAGTGCCTGATATATCCTGGATATTAACCCCTTCTCAGATGGGTATTGGGTGAATATTCTTTCCCATTCTATGGACTGCTTTTGTATCTTAGTCACTGTTTCTTTTGAGGTGCAGAAGCTTTTTAGTCTCAGGTAGTCCCATATGTTTATCTTTTCTTCTAGTTGCTTTGTTAGTGATGTTTCACCTTTGAAGATGCCTTTAGCTTCAATGTCGTGGAGGGTTTTTCCTATATTTTCTTCAATGTACTTTTATGGATTCAAGTCTGATACTGAGATCTTTAATCCATTTTGATCTGATTTTTGTGCATGGTGTTAGACACAGGTCCAAATTCATTTTTTTACATGTCGCTGCCCAGCTTTCCCAACACCACTTGTTGAGAGGCTTTCCTTACTCCATTTTAGACTCATTGCATCTTTATCAAAGATTAAATGATCATGTGTTTGAGGTTGGGTGTCAGGATACTCAATTCTATTCCATAGGTCCACAGGTCTGGTTTTATTCCAATACCATGCTGTTTGAACTCCCATTTGACCCAGCCATACCACTCCTGGGAATCTACTCTGGGAAACCAAAAATTTCGCAGCGGAAACACCATCCCTACTTTTATGTTCATAGCAGAATTATTCACAATAGCCAGAATCTGGAAGCAACCAGAGTACCCGAAAATCAATGACTGGATAAAGAAGCTTTGGTACATCTACACAATGGAATACTATGCAGCTGTTAGGAAAAATGAAGTTATAAAATTTGCCTATGAATGGATGGACATGGAGAAGATTATGTTGAGCGAAATTAGCCAGAAGGAGAGAGACAGATACAGAATGACTGCATTTATTTGCATAACATAAATATATATGTACATATTATGATACCAATATCCAAGGTCAAGTGAAACATATATCAGGAGGTCTTATCAAAAGTGGAAATTATCACAAACGTGTGGGAGTCAGAGGCTAGGTAAGACAGAAAATGGAACAGTGTACTAACAATTGTCGAGGGTACTAATGCCAACCTAGAACTGAGCATTAAATAGAGGCAAAAATGATACACATGACAACCCTTTAATGTATGTTCTGTAATCCATAGTCCGGAGGGGAAGGATAAGAGAAATAGAGAGAAAGGGAAAGATGTAAAGAACCTGCCATGGAGGAGGGCTAGGGGAGGGGGAGGGAACCGGGGACGTTGGTGGTGGGAGATGGGCACTGGTGGCGGGATGGGTGCTGGAACACTGTATGACCAAAACCCAAATATGAACTTTTTAATTGTATATCTTTGTAATTGTAAAAATAAAAAATGAAAAAAATGAAAAAAATAAAAATAAAAAAATACATTACAGACAAAGGCATGCATTACCCCTGTCAGCCCTGTAAGAAATCGAAACGATTTTCTACAAAAGGCATGCTCATTTATTGCATAATAATACATACAAAGCATAAATAGATAAAAAGAGAGTAATAATAGTGTCACCACATCTGAATCCTGGGTGTATAATCTCTCATTACAGAAATCAACTCTGGAATTGCTCACTGTCTATTATCATTGCACACATGAGCCAGGAAGAAAACCTTAACTATATCCCTAACCGTGGACTTAGAAGAGCTGTGAATAACAGACAGGTCCAGGCCTCTCCACACCATCACATCACCCTCCCTCCCAACAAAAAATTCACACAATTCCAGTGCAGATGGGGCACTCTCTGAATAGACCACATGCCAGGACAAAAGAACAAGACTTCATAAAATCATAAAATAAAATCGCCATTTTTTAAAACCACAATGCCTTAAAAGTAGAAATGAATATTTAAAATAAAACCAGGAGGAAAAAAACAAATACCGAAATTTAAACAACATATTGCTGAACAATTGAGTCATAGATAAAATCAAGAAGTAAAAAGAAATCCCTAAAATGAACGAGAATGAAGACACAACCATAAGAATCCGTTGGATATTGCAAAGCAATATTAAGAGAATGTTCATAGCAATACAGAATTACATACGGAAATAAGAAAAACTCAAATAAATAGCCTAACCTCACATCTCAAGAAGTGATAAAAAGGACAAATGGAACCTAAATTAAGAAATATGGGAATAATACAAATTAGAATGTTAATAAAAGTACATAGAAACCAGGAGTTTGTCCATAAGGTCAATGAAGTAAAGAGCTAGCATTTTGAAAGAAAATGAAAGGAGCAATCTCCTTTCATTACTTATCCTTTTCAAGTTCTTTCAGACTAGTTAAATTCTCCCTAACAATTACTATGAGACTGATACTACCCTAATATCAAAATCAGACACAGATTACTAAAAAAGAGCCAAATATCTGATAAACATACATCAAAGATCCACATGAAATCTTAGTGAACAGAATTCAATAATACATCAAAAAATGGTAAGCTATGACATGTTCAAGTGAGATTCATGCAGTATCCACTAAGATACAGTACAAAGAAGAAAAACTTTTTTTTTTTTAAAAAAGTTTTTTAAAAATACTAAGTTGGAGTTGAAGTTGTCAAGATCCAATCAAAATTAATAGGTCATTTTGTTGAGAGATGTCAGAATATAATATAAATTTCACCAACTATGAAGTAAAGTAAATTGGTATTAAATGTTAGCGCTCTTGATAGAAAATATAAAGAATTTGAGTTGCTTAACTCCTTTTAATATTCTTCACATAAAATAGAGATGAAAAATAGCCAGTTTTTCCAAGACTCCTGAGAATACTGGAGGTATCCTATAGGATCTGGCACACAGTAGACCTCAGAACACAGACGAGCCAAACATCATTATATGTAAAGTTTCCTGTTCACTACTCTGTGCCAGCACCTGAGCTGACAGAATTTGACACCTCATTTGCTTAACAGTTTGTGAGACTCAGAAGCAGGGGCTCATACCAGCCACAATGAAATCTTGACATCATAATTATTGTTTCTGTGACTGCAGTAATGATTCCTACTTTGATCTGCCCACAACGTTAGTAATTATGAATCCTGCTCAGGCACCTCCAGTTATCTCTGTCTTCCCATGTCTTTCTTTAAGGATGGGACATTGTGACTTCACTGCTCAGATGAACCAAAAATGAAGCTAATAATGCGACCAGAGCAATTAAACAACTGCTATAAATTAGGAGATTGAGGCAAAGACACCTGCTTCTCACGACCATTACTCCATTTCCTCGTTCAGCTCCGACTCTTAGCATCCTGGCCTATGGTAGACAAAGGCAATCTTCTTTATCATTCTATTTTCTGTACTTCTTTCCAATAAGATTCTACTCTCATTTCAAAATTTTCAAATTTGACTGGCAACACATATATATATATATTTTTCAAAAATAACCACAAGGTGTCAGAGTGGTGGTACAGCAGGAAGGGCACTTTTCTTGCATGCAACCAACCTGAGTGCAAGTGCCAACACCCATGTGCTCAGGAGTAATCCCTGAGCACAGAACCAGGAATAAACTCTGCATCACTGACTGTGGACCAAAAAAACATTTATAAAAAATAACAGTAAAATAAGTCAATGAAGACATGATTACAAGGAAAAAAATTGGGAAAAATAAAACAAAAGATTAAGTACCATATATGATAGTAGAACTAAGTTAAGAAACCCACAATAACCATGATATATGTACATAATGTCGGAGAAACGCCCCCAGGGTCCCCGACAGTGTCAGGGCAGAAGTTCTCTTCTTCCTCTGAGGACGCCTGGAGAACAGATGAAAACTCATGAGTCGGTGCAGTTCCAAAAAAGGCTTTTAATTAGTACAAAAGCTCTTCCACAGCACTCCAATATAATAAACAAACTTTAGCTCTGGTCTGAACTTAGACCATACAAAAGAGTCTAAGTCTCCCACCAAAGAGAGAGGATCTCACCCGAGCTGAGTCCTACCCAGAAGATGGAGCAAAAGGCCAAAGAGCAAAAAGCCAAAAGCCAAAAAGCCGCAAGGCTGAGGAGCCAAAAGCCGAAAGCTAAAAGGCCCAAAAGGTAAAAGTGAAGGGCCTCAAGTCAGCCCCTTATATACACCAAAGTAATCCAATCGGGAGGTTCATGTCAACAAACTCTAAACAGAGTGTAGTGCCACACCCTATTGCAGGTATAAACAAAGCGTATGCCAAAGTCTGATCCTTTCTACCAAGATTATCTCTTATGTAAAACACTGCAGAGAGGGGGCTAGTATAAAGTAATACATCTTAACTTCATGAGCTTCATGTAATCTAGATGGTATCCACAAGGTCCTTCTTATTATTATCTGCACCTGGTGATTCTGAGTATCTTGTTCTCGTGTACTGAAAGGGTCACACTTGCCTGCTGAGAGCAAACTAGTATCATCCTTTCTATAGTCTTCCTATAGTCTCAACGTAGCCAGGGTAGTAGTCTCCTGGTAAATTCCAACTGTCCCACGCTGGGTGCAGTGGGTATAAAGAGGAGCTGTGCCCAGTCTAGAAAACATAGAAGTCTTAGTAGATGTATAAGTCAGAAGTTACTCAATCAAGGTGACTTCTGTAACTGCCACACCCTCTAGCAGTGTTTACATAGAAGAGAGGTCTCATTATAATGAACCTTGACTTATATAGATTAAGCTGGGAGTGGGCAAAACAACAAAACTCCCAGAATAGCTAAACCTGTCCTCCAACACATAAACTAAAATTTAAGAAACCACAATAACCATGATATATGTACCTAAACTAAAATATCAGATTCCAAAAAGATGATCACAGTATCTAACACTGTAATGATATGTCAAAATAAAAGTTAAATTAAAAAAAATTGAAAGAGTGGGAGAGAAAGATCAAGGTTAGCAGAGCTATATTTCTGGCAGACAAAATTATATTTATGTCTCGAAGAGCATTCTTAGTAATAAATCGTTTCCCTCAATCGAATAGTGAAGTGGTTCTGAATTCAAAAGTTTTGTTCTTGTTTTTTGGGGGTCACATATGACTGTGCTCAGAATTATTGCTAATGGAGTGGGTGAGGCAGGGAATCATATGGGGTGCTGGGATTTAGCCTGCCTAGGAGGCAGGGCATCATATGGGGTGCTGGGATCTAGCCTGCACTGACAGAATGCAAAGTAAGTGTTCTACTGATATCTCTCCACTTCTTAAATACAAATATTTTTATAAGTTTTCACTGTATCACTGTCTTCCCTTTCATCATCGATTTGCTCGAGTGGACACCAGTAATATCTCCTTATGTCCTGTCTCATGCCAGTAGAGCCCAAGGGCATCTGCTAGCTCCAGGAACATAAAAGCCTCAAACCATTCCATCAGGTCATGGGAATGAGGTCTATAATTGTTACTGGTATTTGGCATATCAAATACGACATGGGTAGCTTGCCAGGCTCTGCGTGCAGGTGCGCATACTCTTGTAGTCACCTCTAAATGCAGCATTTATTGATGAACCGCTCGGCTGCTTGCAGCCACGCAAACCGAGCTGTGATAGGCTCTTCTGCTGGGTGGAGTTCTGATGAGAGGGAAGTCCAGATGTGCAAAATGGCAACCCTAATGGAGTGGGGGTCGTCTGGCTTGTTGTGAGGCTCTGCTGGGGTGGCAGGCCAGGGGCTAGAACCCACCATTCCTCTCCAGTGCCTCGTGAGCGGCTGGGCACAGGGAGAGCTGGTAGCAGCTCTGCCCCCATATCTGTGAGTCTCTGGATCAGCACACCTGGGCCAGATTTGAAAAAAGACTGCTGAAGGGTGGGTCTGATGAGCCAGGCTGTGATAGGCTCTTCTGCTGGGTGGAGTTCTGATGAGAGGTAAGTCCGGATGTGGAAAATGGCAGCCCTCATGGAGTGGGAGGTCGTCTGGCTTGTTGTGAGGCTCTGCTGGGGTGGCGGGTCAGGGCTAGAACCTGCCATCCCTCCCGGGTGCCTCGTGAGTGGCTGGGCACAGGGAGAGCCAGTAGCAGCTTTGCCCCATGTCTGTGAGTTAAAAAATATATAAAAAAATTGAGCACGTTGCTGTAAAGTTAAAGTTCATTTTCACTGACATTTGAACATAGCAGTCAATTGAAAAACAAAACTACAGGCGAAGAAAGGGTTTTATTAGCAATAAGCTGGAAGGTGGTAAACTCTCATCCTGGAGAACTTCCTTGCCTTTGTGATGGCAGGAAGCAGCCTTTGTGGACAGAGACAGAACATGCACACTCAAAAAGGGAGAACTTCACACTGGTTACCAGAAGGGCCAATAAATACCATCTGCTTCTGCAAATCTAAACAAGGATTTTTGATTTGGGGATAGGATAAGAGAAGTATTGCATATATTCTCAGCCATTGCATATATAACCCAGACTGAGAACATTTCCCTGCCCAGAAAAATTCCCTAGCTTAATTTTTTTTAAATTCAGTTGTCAATTTCATGTGGGCTAGTTTAATGTTCACTAAATTATTTTATAAAAATAATCAAAACCTTGACCTAAACGCAAACAAAAAAAAGCATACAGGAAAATAATAAAAGAATACCTAATTAAATAATGCTTATGTACTAAATTATCATCAAACTAAATTTTTTTCAAGCGGAAATGTGTCTAGTATAGAAAGTGAAACAATGGCATTTTTGACATTAATGTTTATGGCAGGAATGTTCCCCAACACCCGGAAGTGCTCATAGGCTGCCCCAAACCACTGCTTAGGGATGGCTCCCTGAGGTGCTCAAGGGATCACACAATGCTGAAGATGGAATCAGAGCCTTTAAGATGCAAAACATATGCTCTGCTCTTCAATCTATCTCTTCAATTTTTTTTTTTTTTTGCTTTTTGGGTCACTTCCGGCAATGTTCGGGGGTTTACTCCTGACTCTGCTCTCAGGAATTACTCCTGGCAGGGACCATATGGGATGCCGAGGATCAAAACTGGGTCAGCCATGTGCAAGGTAAATGTGCCCTACCTGGTGTGCTATTGCTCCGGCCCCTCTACATGAAGTTTTAAAAAAAGAAAACCAGACAGCGATGACAATGTGTTAAGACATTCCATAGCATATAGTACAAACACGTAATAAAACACTCAGTCTAGACCTAAATTTTAACTGCTTGGTGCTGACACAGTCAAATATCATGCAGATTACAATCAGATAAACGACTATGGTCAAAGAGCAAATTAACCAGGCCCTCTACCACTGGTAACTTTGGAAATTATGCCTTGTCCCACACTTGCTGTACAAACCAGCCCACATGAAGATTGGTATTTGGTGTTCAGTGGATAAGACAGAATTTGGTGAGAACATAGAGGAATCCTGGTTTCATTATAAGATCTTCTTGGCCCAGTGCCATGCTGCTTTTATAAAATATTCCACCTGTAGGACTGGGCTTTTTGAGAACACCTCTGTGCTCCCTAGAGAACAGAAAGGGGTGACATGGAGCCCGCAGAGAGAACACTGTGGAATCGGATTTATTCCACCTTAACAGCACTCACACTTTCCCAGTCCAGACTCCACAGACTACTTTTTATTATTAAGATAAAAAGCATGAAAGGGTTTACAAATACCACAGATAAGTACTACATGCATAATCCGAGTCCAAGAAAAGCTAAGTAACTCACCCACTTCAGATATTTCATTTAAATGTTTTAAATGAAATGTCTAAGTAACTTCAGACATTTCATTTAAATGTTTTAAATGAAATGTCTAAGTAACTTCAACATTTCATTTAAAACACTAAGATGGGCCAGAGCAACAGTAAGTGGGTAGAGTACCAGCCTGACTCGTGGTCAAACGGGGTTTGATGCTCAGCACAATGAGTCCCTGAATCCTGAAAGGAGCAAACCCTGAACTCAAATTCAGGAGTAAACCCTGAGTACAGCTGGATGTGCCCTCTTCTCCCAAATTATCAAACTTTAGCTCATATGATGTTTACTGAAAGATATTTTAATTATGAGAAATAAATATATGAAAGTTCCTAAAAGTCAAGCTCAAAGCATTTTCTTTTTCCTTTGTTTTGCTTTGGCCTTGGGACACAGCCAGCAGTGCTCAGGGCTTACATCTGGCTCTGCTCAGGTAGCTCTTTTGGCAGGACTCAGGTGACCATTTGGGTGCCCAGGATTGAACCTGAGTTGACTGTCTCTATACTATCACACCAGGCTCATGCATCTTCAGATGGCAGGTTCTCCTGGGTTCTAGATTTTTGATACAATCAGGTACTTGGAAAAGTGGCACTGAATATAGTTTATGAGTTAAAAGAAAAAATCCTTAAAATCATTTGGAGGTGAGCAAGGAAACAACTCAAAGAATTAGAAATGGAGCACATGCTGTGCATGAATAAATTTAGAGTATACTCTTGGGCACTGCAGCCTTCCGAGCATCCTTGAATATAGCTTGGATGCACCCCACCCTGGGCCTTTTTGGAACCATGTAAATGTGGCCTAGCACTTAATCTTTGGGCTCAGCTCTCCCAACCAGAGTGGAGTGAGGGGTGATTTCCTGTCGGGGCGCGCCGCCAGGGTCCCCGACAGTGCCGGGAAGCGAGTTCCCTTCTACCTCCGCCGGCGAGGAATGGATGAAAACTCAGGAATCTGATGCAGTTTTAAAAGGCTTTACTTATCACAGGTTCAGGCATACAAATCAGCAAAAGGAAAAGCCCGATGCTTAGGATTCCAGGCTAGAACCCCAGCCACGTGTAGGCCAAGATGGTGGCCACCACTTGTAAAGGCCCTGTAAAAGGAGAAGACAAGACTTCCAAGAAGGGTGAGAGCTCACAAAAGAGAGAGCCCAAAAAAGAAGCGTGAGAGAGAGGAAACAGGCTAGTTTTATACCCCTGCAACTCAGACCTTCCTCCCACTGTTATGGAAAGCAGGGAGGGTCAAATGCCCTTAGGTAACCCCTCCCTGCACCTCACCTAGGCCCTTTAGTATGCTAATATTTTGAGCCAAGATCTGCCTGGAAATGCCTTTATAGGGTAGAGAAGGGGGTTTCTGAGATGGCATGTCTCTGTACCAAAGACTAATACTAATGCCAGTTAAATATTTCTCCAAGCCTTCACAAGTCTCTTCTACTTCATTGTAGTTTTGTATTTTAGTTGCCTTTGAGTATATCAGGGAGACATGCTTGTTTGCTTGGAAGCAAACAGCATTTCTCTCTGGTCTAATTACTTAGGGGTCCAGCGTGGCCAGGCAAATATGCTGGTAAGATCTAGCTAATCCCACGATGATTGTGGTAGCATGGGAGACTATTTATACCAGCTAGTACAGCATACATGGTCAGATGAACTGCCACATTTAGACTACCCCCTTTATCTACGAAGTGATTCGCAGGAGGCAATCCAGGGCAGATGCAGAGGCCTAGGCTTTTAGGTGTCCTGCAGCAATTTCCCATTAGGATAAGCTCTTCCATCCAGAGTGCAATGAGGAGTGATCTCCCCATTAGGCTCAGCAATCCCAGAGTACAGTGAGGGGTGATTTCAAATTAGGCTCAGCTCTTGCAACCAGAGTGCAGTGAGGAGTTATCCTCCACTAGGCTAAGCTCTTCCAACCTGAGTGCAGTGAGGGGTGATCTCCCATTATGCTCAACTTTCCCAACCTGAGTGCAGTAAGAAGTGATCCCAGATACCCAGAAATGCTGAGGAGGCCCGCCCAAATAAAAATAAGAAATTTTTAAAATTATTAGGAGAGCTAGTGTCTGAATTTTACAAAAATATCACTAGATCACTTGATCCCTTGACATCCCATTATTCATCAATTTGCTCAAGCAGGCGCCAGTTACATCTCCATTTAACCCAATCACATGCCAGTGTAGCCCAATGGGATCTGGTTGCTTCAGGAATACAAATAGCCTAAAACCGTTGGTTCAGGATCTTGACAAAAAAAGTCTGACCATCTTGTAGGTGGGCGGCCACATGATCTTTTGACATCCCGTGGGATTCAGTCCGTAACGGCACTAGTCCAGTGGTCGTCTCTGAATCGCATTACAGGTCCAGCCCATCTGATTTTCGATGCCTTGGCAAACGAGACAGTGTCCCTGACTCTGGAACAGCAATGGAGGTCGGAACTCCAGATTCCTTCTTTCACTTGAGTGAGGCGTGATATTCCAAGCATAGCTCTTTCAATTCCTCTTTGGGAGACCCGAATAGCATTCTCATTCTGCTTTCATAGGGTCCAGGTCTCTGAGGCATATTTAATGCAGGGAGAATGGTGGAGTCAAAGAGATGTGGCCGAAGCCAGTTCTTTATCTTTTTTCACTATTTCTTCGATGTTTTTGAAGGCATTCCATGCCACTCTCTTCCTCCTGTGCAGCTCAGGTTTTAGGTCGTTCATCATGTTGACTTCTCGACCTAGGTACACTTTACTGCTGCATTCAGAGATGTTTGTTCCATTGAGAGTGAATGGGGCCTCTGGAACTAGCTCATTTTTCATGAACATAGTTTTGTTGAGATTCAGCTGTAGACCTATCTTTCCACATTCTCGGTTGAAGTCAGCCAGCATTTATGCCGCTTGGCTAATATTTGGTGTTATTAGTATGATGTCCTCAGCGAGGCCAGAGTAATAGCCCAGTGGGTAGGGCATTTGCCTTGCATGCGGCCAACCCATGCCAGCCTGGGTTCAATCCCCGGCATCCCATATGGTCCCCGAGCACAACCAGGAGTAATTCCTGAGTGCAGAGCCAGGAGAAACCCCTGAGCATTGCTGGGGTTTCTTAGCCCAAGAAAAGAAAAAAAAACAACGATATCCTCAGCGAAGCAGAGGTGGTGTATTTGTGACCGTCTATCTTCACTCCCATTTACTTCACACAAAAATATATGTAACTAAATGTAATTTTTTCCTACAGTCATTCTAGTTCTCCCAAATGCTGTAAGTTATATCTGGATCCTATAAACTTGGCCAGTTATTTTGAAGAAGTAGAGTCAAAACAAGGATAACCATAATCACTTTAGCTACTGGCTTGCTGGAAACTTTCTTAAGCAATTTCAGACTGAGCTCTTAGAACTCAGAGGCCACAGCAAAGCTTCAACACCAAACTGCACCTGTCGCATCTATATTAGAGGTTAATTTCTCTCCGTGAGGACCCCAAGATTTCTGGGATTGCCCAGGCCCAGGCACCAAATTTAATGTTCACTTGGTAGACAGGATTCTTTAATCAAATTACTAGGCTGTTTCTCTTTGGAATTCTATAGAGAATTGCTCATTCCTGGGGACAAAATGTGTCATCTCTGATATTCCTGCTAAAGCCTAAGTTACATGACTAGTCTCCAAATTATCTACTACAGAGAGAAAAGAGTACATCACCATGAGTAATTGAAATGCTTAATAAAGGCTCCCATGTTCTAATGGTATCAAAGAAGGAAAACACAAATGTTTCCATTCCCTATGCCAAAAGATGCAATCTACCAAGCAGCTGTACATAAGGGAGTTCAAAGACATAAGAAACCATTCTCTTATGAAAACTGACATTAGAACTGTATTTTATGTATTTTTGGTGCATTTGGGAGCACACTCGGCTTTCTTACTGCTCACACTTAGGGCCCTAAACACTGGATCCTAAGCCTGTTGGATGACAGGTTTAGCTAGTCTAGGCGTTTTACTCTTTTACCCACCCACAGCTTAATCTACTTAAGCCAAGGTTCATTCTAATGAGACCTCTCTTCTATGTAAACACTGCTAGAGGGTGTGGCGATTACAGAAGTCACCTTATACATCTACTAAGACTTCTATGTTTTCTAGATTGGGCACAGCTCCTCTTTATACCCACTGCACTCAGCATTGGATAGTTAGAATTTACCAGGAGACTATCACCCTGGCTACACTGAGACTATAGGAAGATTATAGGAAGGATCATACTAGTTTTCTCTCAAGCAGGCGAGTGTGACCTTTTCAGTATATGGAAAACAAGATACTCAGAAGTACCCTGGTGCAGATAATAAAAAGACCTTGTGGGTACCATCTAGAGTACATGAAGCTCATGAAATGAAGATGTATTACTTTATACCAGCCCCCTCTTGTTGCAGGACTCCTCTAAAAGCCTCTGCATCTGCCTGGACGCTTACAGTCCAACAGGACATGCACACACGCACGCGCCCACATTCTTCAGTGGCTGAGCCTAGCCCTGAGCAGCCTCCTGACCACTCCCCCATTCCTCTCCTGTGGGAGTGGCCCCCTGGCCAGTCCACCGGGCTCAGTGGTCCATGGTTGAGCTGTATGAGGGAGCCAGGACCACAGTGAGCAGCCCAGGGAGGTCAGGGCCTTGGTTCCTTGCTGCCACAGGAAGCTGTGAGCTGTCGCAGATTTCAGCTTCCACACTCCTGGTTTAGTGGACCAAATGGAGCCCCAACAGGCACCAGACTCAGGCCTGAGACTGATTCAGGGAAACAGAGGACTTAAGTCCCACTGCTCCTAAGGAGAGAATGTGGGTCGTCCTACAAGGAGAGACTTGGTGCCACAGACTGGCTGCGGGCCAAGGGCCTAAGTGGGGCTGCTGCAACTCATGTTTCCTACAGGGACAGTGTCTTCGTGCAGAGGAGGCAGAGATTCCACAGAGAGAGAAACACCCACCCCAGCCTGCCCAAAACTGAGTAACGTGATAGGTGTCCCCCTGCCCTGGCACCATCCTTGGCTCCTCTGCCTCATAAATGGCCCCTGAATGTGCAGCAAGACTAGACTCAAGTCCGGTGGCGAGTGTTTGCTCGATGGACTGGGTCGCCACACCCCCATAGTGCTAACACTGTGTGTGTGTGTGCCTGCAATGTCCATACACACCCATGGTGCTAGGTCTGTGTGTGCGAGCATGTGCAATGCCCATGTACTTCTATGGTTCTAGCTTTGTGTGTGTGTGTACATGATGTCCACATATACCCACACAGGCACCCATCTGTGTGTGTATGTGTGCATGAGCCCACATGCGATGCCCATGGACCCCCTCATGTATCTCTCTCACTCTCCCAGGGCCTTTAGTTCTACAAGGAGAGACTCAGTGCCACAGACTCTCTGGTCCTGCTCTCTGGTCCTCAGACTGCTACCTTCCCCTCTGGGTCACAAGGCAGGAGAGCAGAGGGAAGCTCTGGGGCAGGAGGCATTGGGGGCGTTTCTCACTTTAGGACCTTGGTCCCGCCTAGGAGGACCCCACTCTCACCAGCTGCAACCTCCCAGCAGCCACTCCTGATACCACTGCCTGAGGGTCAGGTCTCATCACAGGCAAGTTTCACTATTTGTCAGGCTCAGAACAGGGCTGGTCTGAGAGTGTCACTCCAGGAATGGCTGGGCAGGCCACACCCTCAGATAATCTTGGAGCCTGTCCTGAGGGCCTCTGTCCCACAGGCAGTCCTCCCAGAGCCAGGAAGACACAGCAGGGAGAGAGGCTGCACACTGCTGTCAAAGTGAAGCACTGTGGCGTCGGGGCAGGAGGGGCCTGCTGCCCTTGGACACAGAAGGCTGCATCCCTATCCCAAAGCTCCACTCATTAGAACGCTCTCTGCTCCCTCTGAACCCCCTGGAGCCAGGCCGCTCAGCACAAGTACACAGATTGGCTCAGCAGCCACCCAGGACTGATTCTTATTAACTCGAAAGGGCAAGAGGCAAGCCTGGGGCCACAGATGGCAGAGGAGCTTGAGTGGACACAGCCCTTCTCCCAGTAGGCAGAAGGACTGCCCCACCCCTCAGCACGTACCAGGCAGACACCATAGCGCCCACCACCCCACCCCCTAAGCCCACACCAGCCACCACAGCGCCCACCAACCAGCCACCACCGCAGGCCCACCACCCCACCCCCCAGCCCACACCAACCAGCCACCACAGCCCCCACCACCCCTATCCCTCAGCCCACACCAACTGGCCACCACAGCCCCTGTCCTGCCTGCCCCCCTCTGCAGCTGCCTCACCTGCCTCAAGATCACTCTGACCAGCAATGATGCTGTGAGCAACTGAGAAGCTGAGTGGGGCTGCTTCTCGGACCCAGAGGGCCCTGGGGACCCCTCCCAGCTCCTCTGCAGAGGCAGCCAGAGAAGACGTGACACTTCTGCTCCTGCAGGGCACAGCCACGGCACTGAGGACAGGGTCTCTCCATCTCTGAAGATAGAGGTTTCGGGCCTGTTGATTGACCACAATAGTCCAATATAATAGAAGACCTCTAGCTCTGGTCAGAACTTAGACCATGCATGAGGGCACAAGTCTCCCACCAAAGAGGATCCTGCCAAAAAGAGTCCCACCAAAGTGGATGCAGTACCTCAATTCAGCCCCCTTATATACACCAAAGTAATCCTAACTTCAGGTAGGTCCTGTCAACAGAGTACCCTAAACAGCTTCTAGGTAGTAGAAGAGTGTAGAAGGGTGGTGCCACACCCTACAACAGGTCTAAACAAATGATTATGCCAAGGACTAATCCCTTCTTCAAATAGTATGAGATTATCTCTTATGTAAAACACTGGAGAGGGTGGGGGGCTGGTATAAAGTAATACATCTTAATTTCATGGGCTTCATGTAATCTGGATGGTACTCAGAAGATCCTTATCTACCCTCTGCACCAGCTTGATTCTGAGTATCTTGTTCTCTGTATACTGAAAGGGTCACATTCGCCTGCTTGATGATAGTATGATCCTTCCTATCATCTTAAGTAGCCAGGGGTGATAGTCTCCTGGTAAATTCTAACTGTCCCATGCCATATCCAGTGGGTATAAAGAGGAGCTGAGCCCAATCTAGATAACATAGAAGTCATAGTAGATATATAAAATAATTCAGAAGTTACTCATTCAGAGATAAGGTGACTTCTGTAACCCTCCATCAGTGTTTATACAGAAGAGAGATCTCATTAGTATGAACCCTGGCTTAGGGACATATAAGTAGATTAAAGTGGAATTACATTAAACTACAAAGATCCCAAGCAACCTAGGCCTGTCACCCAACATACTAGAACAAGAAGTATGATCCCTGGAAAATACATGTGTGAGCATCAAAGTGACTCTCCAAAAATGCTACAACCATAAAATGGGGAGTACCAAACTAAAAAAAGTGTACCCGCCCCATAAACACCATGACTGAGTGTGACAGCACTATTAACCAACTGCGAAGACCTTATCAAGCTCCATGTGTAAGTACCACTGTCAGTGTGTGCGCACTTGTGTGTGTGCAAGACAACCAGTCACTGTGACAACAATGAATGGAGAAGGAACAGAAAAAATACTCAACTATATAGAGACTAAAAAAAATGCAAACAATTCACTGAATAAACATTAGGTTAGCAGAAAATCAGAGAATTTAGATGACTTTGAAAACAAATAAGGAATAGTGAGCAACTACTCATGGGATGCAGTGAAAAAGGAGTAAGAGGAAAGCATACAGAATAGCAGCCACATCATGAAATAAGAAACAGTCCCACCTACTGTAATGTCACACATGAATGAATTGTAAAAAAAAATGAAAACAAAAGTCAGTAGTAGAAAGGGAATAATTCTTCTAAGTAGTGAAAATAAAATAGCAATAAAAAGGCAAGACAAGACAACCTATATCCAGATTTACTAAGAAATTATGAGAGGAAGAAACAGTAAGATTGTAAATGAAAGGGAAGATGGTACACAAATAACAAGATTTATTTAAAAACTAACTAGCCATAAAAGTTTTTATGAAACTAGTTCTACTATTAAATTTAATAACCTATAAGAATTGACCAAGCCATTAGAATTATGCAACTTACTAAGACTGAATCTGGAGGGAATAAAAATCTCAACACACCTGCAAATATACGATCACTTAATCTTTGATAAGGGAGCAAAAAAATATTAAGTGGAGCAAAGAAAGCCTCTTCAACAAGTAGAGCTGGTAAAACTGGACAGCTACATATAAAACAATGAATTTAGACCTTCTGATGCCATGTACAAAAGTCAGATCAAAATGGATTAAAGATCTCAACATCAGACCGGAATCCATAAAGTACTTAGAAGAATACAGGAAAAATCCACAATGGCATTGATACTAAAGGTATCTTCAAAGATGAAACACCACTAAATAAGCAAATAGAAGCAAAGATAAATATATAGGACTACATGAAACTAAAAAGCTTCTGCACCTCAGAAGAATCGGTGACCAAGATACAAAGAGAGCTAACAGAGTGGGAAAGAATATTCACCCAATACCCATCTGATAAGGGGTTAATATCCAGGATATATAAGGCACTGGTAGAACTTTACAAGAAGAAAACAACCAACCCCATCAAAAAATGGGGAGAAGAAATGAACAGAAACTTCCGCAAAGAAGATATTTGAATGACTAAAGGCACATGAAAAATGCTCATCATTACTAATCATCAGGTGAATGGAAATTAAAACAAAAATGAGATATCATCTTATACCACAGAAACTGGCACACACCCAAAAGAGCAAGAACAACCAGTGCTGGTTCAGATGCAGGGAGAAAGGGATAATTATTCATTGTGGTGGAATGCGGACTGATCCAGCCCTTTTGGAAAACAATATGGACATTCCTCCAAAAAACTAGAAATTGAGCTCCCATTTGATCCAGCTACACCACTCCTGGGACCCAAAAACAAACAGCCCAAACACCATCTGCACTTCCATGTTTTTAGCAGCACTATTCACCCAATAGCCAGAATCTGGAAACAACCTGAGTGCTGGAGCAGAAGATAGGATAAAGAAGCTGTGGTACATCTACACAATGGAATACTATGCAGCTGTTAGGAAAAATGAAGTTATGAATTTTACCCATTGTTGCAGGACTCCTCTAAGAGCCTCTGCATCTGCCCTGGATTGTACTTTCTTTTTACCTGCTCATACATTTTGGAATATGCCTAAATTTGTCTTTTTCTCCCATCCCATCCCTCTGTTGGTGTTGCATTGTTGCAGGATACCTAAAAGCCTAAAAGCCTCTGCATCTGCCCTGGATTGCCTCCTGCAGATCACTTTGTAGATAGGGGTGGGGGGTAGTTTAAATGTGACAGTTTATCTGACCATCTATTCTGTACTGGCTGGTATAAATATTCTCCCATGCTACCACAATCATCGTGGGACTAGCTAGATCTTACCAGCATATTTCCCTGGCCACGTTGGATCTCTAAGTAATTAGATCAGAGAGAAATGCTGTTTGCCTCCAAGCAAGCAAGCATGGCTCCCTGATAACTCAAAGGCAACTAAAATACAAAACTACCGTGAAGTAGAAGAGACTCTTGTGAAGGCTTGGGGAAATATTTAACTAGCATTAGTATTAGTCTTTGGTACAGAGACATGCCATCTTAGACCCTACAGGCAGATCTTGGCTCAAAATATTGGCATATAAGGACCTAGGTGAGGTGCTGGGAGAAATTACCTAAGGGCATTTGACACGTCCTGCTTCCCATAATAGTGGGAAGTCTGAGTTGCAGGGGTATAAAACTAGGCTGCTTCCTCTCTGGCTCTCTCTCTTTTGGGGCTCTCTTTTGGGGCTCGCACTCTTCTTGGGACTCTTGTCTTTGTCTCCTCTTTACAGGGCCTTAGCACGTGGTGGCCACAATCTTGGCCTACACATGGCTGGGGTTCTAGTAGAATCCTAAGCACAGGGTTTTTCCTATTGCTGATTTGTATGCCTGAACCTGTGATAAATAAAGCATTTTGAAACTGCTGCATCGGATTCCTGAGTCTTCATCCATTCCCTGCCAGCTTCAAAGGTAGATGGGAACTCGTTTCCTGTAACTGTCGGGGACCCCCGGGGCATCCCTCAACACCTATAAATTGATGTATATGGAGAGTACCATGTTGAATAAAATTTATACTGAGGGAAAAGGAAAGATAAAGAATGACTGCATTCATTTTCCAGATATGAAAAAGATAGTTGGATAACAGGCCTAGCTAGCTTGGGAGCTTTGCTGTTTTATCTACTCAAAACTTAATCTATTTCATGTTCTGAAGCCAGGGTTCATACTAATGAGATCTCTCTTCTGTGTAAACACTGATGGAGGGTGTGGCAGTTACAGAAGTCACCTTGACTCGGAATGAGTAACTTTTATCTGACTTATTATCTGCTAAGACTTATATATTATCTAGATCGGGTATAGCTCCTGTCTATATCCACTGGACGCAGTGTGGGACAATTAGAATTTACCAGGAGACTATCACCCTGACTATGTTGAGGCTATCGTTTAAGATTACAGGAAGGATCATACTAGTTTTCCCTCAAGCATGTGCGTGTGACCCTTTCAGTATATAGAGAACGAGATACTCAGAATCACCCTGGTGCAGATAATAAATAAGAAGGAACTTGTGGGTTCCATCCAGATTACATGAAACCCAAGAAATTAAGATGTATTACTTTATACCAACCCCCTCTCTCTTTTAGTGAGATAATCTCATAATCTTGGAAGAATGGATTAGTCCTTGGCATAATCATTTGTTTAGACCTGTAGTAGGGTGTGGCACCACCCTCCTACACTCTTCTATTATCTAGAAGCTGTTTAGGGTTCTTTGTTGGCAGGATCATCCCTGAAGTTAGGATTATTTTGGTGTATATAAGGGGACTGATTTGAGGTACTCTCCCCTCTATGGTGGGATCCTCTTTGATGGGAGTCTAGGGACTTCTGCATGGTCTAATTTCTGACCAGAACTAGAGGTCTTCCATTATATTGGATTGTGGTGGTAGAGCTTGTTGTACTATTATAAGCCTTCTTGGAACAGCACCGGACTTGTGAGTTTTCATCCATTCTCTGGCAACCTCAGAGGTAGAAGAGAACTTCTGTCCTGATACTGTTGGGGACAGTGGTTCCTCGACATTATACTAATATCCAAAGCCAGGCAAAACATATATCAGGAGATCTTGTTAGTGGGTGGAATCTACTACAAGTGTGTGGGAGTAGAGGTTACATAAGATAGAGGGGGACCAGTGTGCTAATAATGATTGGAAATGGAAATAATCAGCCTATAACTGAGCATTGGATGTAGGCAAACGGATATACATGATAACGCCAAAATATATGTATGGCAAGCCACAATGTGTAAGAGAAGGGAGAGAGATAAAGAGAGTGAGTGAGAGAGAGAGGAGGAAGGGAGAGAGGGAGAGAGGGAAAGCCAGAGAGGGGGGGGAGAGAGAAGACAAAGTGCTTCTTTGGGGAGGGGGAAGAAGGTAGGTATTCCGGGGACATTGGTGATGGGAAATGAGCACTGGTGGAGGAATGAGTACTGGAACTCTGTATGACTGAAACCGAATCATGAACAGTATTATAATTGTATTTCTCATTGTGGTATAATAAATATTTTTAGAAAATAAAAAATGTTTCAATAGAGCAATTATAAACAAGAAAATTGAAATTATGACTAGAATAAAAAATGACATCTTACAGTCTTAGAGACAAAAACTACACATCTGAAAATAGTTAATATTTAAGGTTTATAAAGTACTTGAAAAAGTTAACAAAAAATGAGTATCTGCTCAGAAACTAAAGAAGATGTCTTTAGAGCATACTATAAAGCTGGAATACACAAAGTAACATGGTACTGAAGTAAGGCTAGACTGACCAATGGGTGAGGATTGAGATCCCAAAGAAAATCCTCAGCTAATTATGGACAGCTAATCTTTAACAAAGGAGCTAATTGTATGGGAAGACTCTTCAATAAACAGTGCTGAGAAAACTGGATAACAATTACATGCAAAAAATGATATCACACCACATGCAAAAAGCCTATTCAAAGTGGATTGATACCTCAAGATTACAAACAAAAATCTATGAAATACATCGAGAAAACATAGACAGAATGCTTCAGGATCTGGAGCTTATGTTTTCAATGACATGATCCCACTGGCAAAGTTAATATACAATAAACGTCTTGAAGAGCTATGAATGAAAATTGTTAATTAAAAATAGTGACATTTACAAATTAACTAACATTAACTAATATGATGATTATTAATTTAGAGTTACTGTCTCACAACATACTTATAAAAACTATCTTTAAGCATGAGGTGATGTGCTGGGGAGCAGCTGGGGTCCTTAACAATATTAGAACAGAAGTTCTCTTCTACTCTCTTCTTCAGTCTCCAAGGCTGCCAGAGAACGAATGAAAACTCATGAGTCTGGCACAGTTCCAAAAGGCTTTTGATAGTACAACAAGCTCTACCACCACATCCAATATAATGGAAGACCTCTAGCTCTGGTCAGAACTTAGACCATACATGAGAGCCCAAGTCTCCTACCGAAGAGGATCCCACCAGAGAGAGAAGTACAAGTCAGTCCCCTTATATGCACAAAAGTAATCCTAACTTCAGGGAGGTCCTGTCAACAAAGATCAACTAAACAGCTTCTAGATAGAAGAAGAGAGTAGAAAGGTGGTGCCGCACCCTACTATAGGTCTAAACAAATGATTATGCCAAGGACTAATCCCTTTTTCTGAGATTATCTCTTAGGTGAAACACTGGAGAGAGAGGGGTGGGGGCTGGTTGGTATAAAGTAAAATATCTTAATTTCATGGGCTTTATGTAATCTGGATGGTACCCACAAGGTCCTTCTTATTTATTATCAGCACCAGGGTGATTCTGAGTATCTTGTTCTTTGTACACTGAAAGGGTCACAGTGGCCTGCTTGAGGGCAAACTAGCATGATCCTTCCTATAGTCTTTTTTATTAGTTTTTTTTAAAATTTTATTACACCACTTTTAGACATACAATTGCAAGATGCTCATGCTGGAGTTTTGGTTCTACAGTGTTTCAACACCCATTCCCTCCAGCCGAACCCATCTCCCATCACCAATGTTCCCACAAACTCCCCCCTCCCACACCCCAACTACTTGGCGGGTTCTGGATATCTTTTCTCTCCTCTCTATCTCTCCCTCCCGCCCACCTTGCCTACACATTGTAGAATGCAGTACATTAAAGGACATAACCGCTTTCCACTAGTTTGATGGACCGCGTGGCAGCAAGAGGCATGCTACTTAGGAGCCTCATGGTCAGCGCCCAGACAGCGAAAATGGCGGCTAATGTGGTGGGTGAGTCTCATCCGGCTGCTTCTGGGACCCCCCAGAGGCGATGGGCCAAACACCCAAAACCCATCTTTCCTCCTGGGGGCCTCATGGTCAGCTGAGCTAGGGGAGAGTCGAATTCCAGTTCCCCCAGCTGCATCTGAGGCTCTGCATGATATGGCTGGTTGCCCCAGGGCAGCTCCTGGGCGGGCTACCAGGATCAGACAAAATGGAGAGGGGAAGGGGCAACCCCAGCTCCACCTGACGAATTCCCAGTGCTTCCCACTTCTGGGAACTGCCTACCTGGGCTCGAACTTGTTTTGCTCTGTTAATCTGGTCTTGAGGTCAGCGTCCCTCCCAGGCAGACTCTGATGTGCTGCAGCATCCAGACGTGAAAATAGCTGCTAATGTGGTGGGCAAGCCTCATCCAGCTGCTTCTTGGAACCCCCAGAGGTGATGGGCCAACACCCAAAACCCATTTGAACTCCTGGGGGCCTCATGGCCAGGTGAACCAGGGGAGAGCCAAGTTCCAGTACCCCGAGCTGCGTCTGAGGCTCTGCATGATATGACTGGTCCTCCCAGGGCAGCTCCTGGGTGTGGCTACCAGGCTCAGACAAAATGGAGAGGGAAGGGGTGACCCCAGCTCCATCCAATGAATTCCCGGTGCTTCCTGCTTCTGGGAGCTGCCTACCTGGGCTCGAACTTGTTTTGCTTGGCCTTGAGGTCAGCGTCCCTCCCTGGCAGGTTCTGATGTGCTGCAGCATCTGAACAGCAAAAATGGCAGCTAATGTGGTGGGTGAGCCTCATCCAGCTCCTTCCAGGACCCCCAGAGGTTATAGGCCCACTCCCAAAACCCATCTGTCCTCCTGGGGGCCTCATGGTCAGCTGAGCTGGGCTTGAACTCATTTCGCTATATTAATCTGGTCTTGAGGTCACCCCTCCTGGTGGGCTCTGATGTGCTGCAGCAACCAGACAGACAGTGGTAATGGCAGCTAATGTGGTGGGCGAGTCTCATCCAGATGCTTCTGGTACCCCCAGAGGTGATGGGCCAAAACACCCAAAACCCATCTGTCCTCCTGGGGGCCCCTAGGTCAGTTGAGCCGGGAGAGCCGAGCTCCAGATCCCCGATGCGTCTGAGGCTCTGCATGTTATATCAACGTCTCCAGTTTGATGCAAATAGAATGATTGTTGAAGTGTACAAATGAGAAAGATCCTGAAAGGACCTGGTGCTAAAATACATTGCGCCTAAGATTAAACTGAGGCGGCAGAGCTGCCCCCACACCTGCACAGCCATGAACATAGAGTCTCTGTCTTGCTGCGGTTGGCTGTGGTGGCTGGAGCTCAGGGTCACACCCACTGGGCCCGGAGGCTGGGGACTGGGTGGAGGCCCCCAATCCTTGCTGGAGTCCAGCAGGCGCGGCTGCCTGCATGACAAGCAGGCCCTAGGAGCTATGAAGGACAGAACCAGGTGCTGGCAGAACCTTTTGCTTTTCCCCCAGGAACTCCATAGGGCCACTCACCATGAGGCCGAGCTGTGCAGCACCTGCCTATAAACTTAAATGATAGTCTCCAAGTAGCCAGGGTGGTAATCTCCTGGTAAGTTCTGACTGTCCCACGCTGGGTCCTGTGGTTATAGGGAGGAGCAGTGCCCAATCTAGATAACATAGAAGTCTTAGTAGATGTATAATAATAAGTCATAAGATACTCATTCAGAGTCAAGGCAACTTCTGTAACTGCACACCCTCCATCAGTGTTTACACAGAAGAGAGCTCTCATTACATGAACCCTGGTTTAAGAACATTAAATAGATTAAGCTGTGAGTGGATAGCTGAAATAGATTAAACAGCAAAGCTCCCAAGCTAGTGAGGCCCGTCATCCAACAGTGACGGTTTCGGAGCTGGGAGGACTTGTATTTGAATCCAAAGTCTGTGGCCCTGCTGCAGCCACAGTCTTTGTCTTACTTAGAGTGACATCCATTCTCATCCAGTTAGAAAGGCGCTGGGTTCATCAGGGACTGGATGTGCAAACAGAACCAAGAGTCCTATAGAAGGTTCAGCTGATGCTGATACAAAACTGCTGAACCCCTGTCGCTTTCTGCTCCATGACAGACTCGCTGTGTAGAAACAGTTAAATCAATTACAGCAAATGTGTTTGATGAAATACTGACTGAAAAGCTAAGCTTTAGAAAAATAAAGGAAAATATTTAAGGTACATTATTAGATTTAAAAAGAGGCTAGTCTATAGAATATAACTTAATTTTGTTAAAGCATGTATCGCACATATATTTTTATTTATTCATTTTGGATTTGGGTGCCACACCTGGCAGTGCTCAGAGCTTACTCCTGGGTCGGGTTTCAAGGATCTCTCCTGGCGAGGCTGTGGGGAAGATACAAGATGCCAGGGATCCAACCCTTGTAGGCTGTATGCAAGGTAAATTAAATGCCCTTCTCGGTGTAATGCTGCTCTGGCCTCTGCATATATATTTTAACAAATGAAGACACACATATGAAAATGCCTTACAAAATAATGCCAAATAATTATAGAAAATAAAATTATGGCTATTTCCCCCCCATATCCTATTTTTTTTCTAATTATTATATACTACTTTTAAATTCTTGAAAAGAATTTATGGCAATGTATGAATGCCATAAAAAGAATTTATGGCAAATATATGAATAACATTAAATACAGTAACTAAAATATTGATAGCAATTTTCTTCTCTATAGCAAAATGGGTTTGTTAATTTTCTTTCTGTATTAAACAATTAGCACAACAGGCTAAAGACTGAACTAGATTAAATTCTCCCTTTAATACCTTTGATAACACTAAAGTTGCAAATAAAATTACCCTTTTTTCTTCCCACTAAACATATTTCCGTTACCCAAATTGGTGCTCTTAGCAGTTATTCCTATCATATGTTTAGTTTCACTATAAAAATATGCACACACACACACACACACACACACACACACACACTTACAAATATAACTTTTGATTCCCAAAATAGAGCTTCTCTCCCTAAATTCCAGAGGAAAGACTCAGTTTATTTTCACAGCCAGATTCTGGGTTTTTGGCTGCACTAGTTCCTGGCTGCATTCCCAGATTAGATCTTTGCTCTTGCTAAGACTCAGCCAACTGCTTAAAAACAGACTTGGAAGCCAAAAGACTAGGAAAAAAAAGAAGCTAAAGGATGATCCTGTGTGTCACCTTGTCCACAGACTGTCCTGAAGAGAAATAGGCCAGAAGCTGCTGTCAACATCCACAGGGATTCAGGACAGAATGTCTGGACCAGCTGCAGGAGTTCCAAACTGAAACTGTTTTGAACCTAAATCTTGACTAGAAAGTAACTTTAGTCCAATACTTCTTGTTTAATTGTAGTCCAGTAGCATGGCATATGTTTCTTCTCCACATCCCATTTTCCTTTGTCCTTTACAGGTCATTTCACCCACCCTGAGCAGTTCCGGAAGTTTCCTTCTGCTTTGGTAGTTGCCCCTGGGAAAAAAATTGAATTAGTGTAATGCAATTCCTGCCCTATTTGAACTTGATGAAGTCAGAGCTTCTAGGAAAGGCAAGACCCTGGTCAGAGGCTTTTCTTAAATCTGTGATTGGGGTCACCAGGACCCTGCTCACAGATAAGATACTGGGGCCATTGAAATGAAGAAATAGTACAGCCTGAAGGGCATTTCCCTCCCTTGTGGCCTGCTGGGGTTTGATACCCAGCACAATAAGCCTACCATTAGTGATTGCTGAGCACAAAGTCAGGAGAAAACCTTCACACTGCCAGGTGTGGCCCCAAACAAACAAAAATAAATAAACTGAATCTTTGGGAAATTATGGCCCACATAATTCTCCAGGTACATCTGCTGAGTGGCTTCTTGAAAACCTGAATAAAATGCCCACTTTAATATCCTTAGGGATTCCCCAGGACACTGCTATCTCCTCATAGTTGTCAAAACTCTAAATTGGCTGCTCACCTTTTACTGGACTTGGATTATTCATTTAACACGTTTTTCTTTTTACTGATAATAAATTCAGGAACCTATGTCAGAGTTGTTTAGACACTACTTGCTATTTGAAAAGATAGTTCATTAATCTCCATTAATTCAGGAGCCAAGTCTGCAACATAAAAAATAATAGGTGCCAAACTTAAATGCATGTGTTACATAATCCTCATTATAAAGCACAATGCTTTAGCAAACAGCTCTGAGATACTAGTGTTTTCTACCTTTTTTTTTTTCATTGTTTCCAGCTATTTTTTTCTAGCTCTTCAGGAACAGATTAAGGAAGATGATACACAAAATCACCCTCACTTTCCCCCACTTACAAGGATGGAAACAGATAAACAAAAAGAAAGTTGGACTTTGAAGGAAGTGCAAAAAGTAATATAGGGATTACGATTAAGGAATGATGTCTAAATTGTCAACTCTAGCTTCTAAAGTTTTTTTTAATATAAGATATATACTTGCTCTATCTGGTCAGAACATTCTATCTGTTCTTACAAGGGGCTCCAATATTTCCAGTTTATGGAGTAGTTTAAACATTGTGGAACTGACATCACCCTATGTCAAACTAAATGCACTGAACAGCCCATGACATGCTGAGGAAAGACGTTTATATTCACCCCGGTGGGATAAGAAGTCAGTTATCCAGAAACAAGAAAGCAGGAAAATATTTTGCTACTAAACAATGGAACGTTTATCAAGAACCTCTTCTGAGGGTCATTTGTGGGGAGGAGCTTGGAGAATTGTGTGTGGAACTTCGAGCAAGACTTGGAACTTCTTTTCTGGCACCCAAGGGCATATTCTTGGAGCCTCTCTTCTGCATTCTGTTTAAATAAGGCCTTAGAGTCAAAATTCTTTAGATTAGAAAATAAGTTACTTTTGTAAGTTAGAAATGTAAAATAAGATCTAGGAAACTATTCTCAAAGCAATGGGCTTAAGGTCGGAGAGATAAGCCTAAAGCACTTATCTCTTTAAGTGTGGGCTCCAAACACACACAAAAAAGTTGAGAGATATAGGCTGTCCCAGACAGACGGCAAAAAACTCAGTTACTTTTGTTTGTTTTGTGGCCACACACTATTGAGGCTCAGGACTTGCTCCTGACTCTGTGCTCAGGGTATCACCCCGGCAGAGCTCCAGAACATGTGTGCTGCCTCGGGTTCATGCTGGATAAGCCCTATACCAGGTAGGCATCATATCCACCATACTATCACTTCAGCCCAACTCTGTCATTCTAAAGATACATAAAGTGCCCAGTCAGGTCTAGGGCAGTTAAATAGGCCCCAATGGGATGCAACGTTCCTATGGTCCACATAAAAAATAATTTTTTGTTTTGTTTTGTTTGCAGCCACACAGGTGGTACTCGGAGTTACTCCTGATTCTGCAGTTAGGAATTACTCCTGGAGGTGCTTGGGGACCATAGGGAATGCTGGAGATCAAACAGGGGGTTGGTCACATGCAAGGTGAGTGTCTTACCTGTAATGCTATCTCTCTGGATCCGCAGGAAAATATTCTGGCATTAGTCAGAGAAATAAATAATAGGAAAGATTTGGGGACCAGAGTAATATACAGCTAATAGGGCACTTGCCTTGCGTGCTGCCAGCCCGGGTTCCAATACGGCCCACCAAGCACCCCAGGAGTGGTTCCTGATGCAGAGCCAAGAGTAAGTCCCGACCACCAGTGGTGTGACTCAAACAAGAATAGAAAATAAAATGAAACCAGTATAAAGAAATAGAAAAGATTTATTAAAGAAAATTAAGAGCAATAATACATGTACCAAGAGTCAATGTGTGGGAGTCCTCCAGAGCAAGCAGGAGGGTCACAGGTATGGCACACAAAGGTTTATAAATCTGATAACTGCATGAAAGTTATTTCTGGAAAGGATAAGTGACATTGTGAGATTCATGAAATTATCTCATAAATAAAAAAGATCAGTACTTTCAAAGGATAGTATCAATCAATATAATACATTTAAATGGTCAAGAAAATGTTGATAATAATTATCAGAAATTATATGTGAATTAACTCACCTTATGATTAAGTATATTTCTGATTTCTAATAATTATATTTTGCATTTTTGTATTTTTTTAGGGTTTGTAGGAGTGAATTATATTAAAAAGGGATAAAAATCATGGAGAAAAGAACCAAATTAGTGTAAAGTGAAGAAAGAAGAACATATGTCACACATAATAGTAAGCTGCAGGTGACTCTAAACCAGACTGTGCGGTAGCCAACCGGGCCTCTGCCTCCATGCTTACATATAACCTTATTCTCAATCCCTATCCACAAGGATTTTCTGTTTGCAAAAAATAAAAAAAAAACTTAGCGTTCAAAGTTAAAATGCAGAGTATGGTGCTTGTCTTGTATGTGGCCAATCCAGATTTGATCCTAAGTACCACCTCTGATCCCTGGAGCCGGCCAGGAGTTATCCTTGAGTGCAGAGCCAGAGAAGAAAACCCTGAGCACTGCCTGGCGTGGCCCCAAAACAAAATCAAAGCAAAAAGAAAGTACATGTTCCTAGATTTTGCATATCGGGACCCTGTTTATCTAAATCTGAAATTAATGCATGAGACTGTTCTGTAGCTATTTTGGTGGTGACCCTAGGTTCTATCTTACAAATGTCCCAAGTTAGACAGATGTAAACACGGAGAGTCCTGTACATAGCCAAGTCATAAGACACACTGAGAACATCCAGGAGGTAATATTTCAGTGCATGACCTTCAGGGAGGAAGTGAAAAACCTATTGGTTTATTTTCATAACATCAACTTATAAAGAAAATAGATCTATATTGGTGAGTAGACAATATGGAAATATTTTTCTCTTTATAAGTTGATATTATGAAAATAAATCAGTAGATTTTGTCTACACACCAACATCCATACACAAGGAAGAAGAAACTGAGAAATTCTACATGGAACTAGAAGAGTTCTATAAAAAGATCACACCTTCTACAAGATCATAGTCGGTGATTTTAATGCCAAGATAGGACCAAGAAGATTGGCCGAAGAACTCCACATTGGGACAAATGGCCTAGAATAGAATGAACAGGGTGAGAGACTATCTGAGTTCATCATGCCCACAAGACCATTCATGGGAACTCACAGTTCCAGAAGGCTGAATGGAAACGTTGGACATGGGGAATCCCCTGGTGAACAGTTGCACAATGAAATTGACCACATCATCTTCAATTGACAGTTTTGCATGACTGATGTACGCTGTCTTACCAAAATTCCAAACAGGATCGACCACAATCTCCTTCGTGTAAAATTCTACTTCACTCAACGGGGAGAAAAAGCTACGCCCACCTGTCCTTCGCCAACTATAAGACCAAGATGACTGCCCTCCAATGTCCTGATGGATCTATCGCATCTTCCAGAAAGGCAAGAACCTCCAGCTCTGGGCACATCTCTTCAACTCCACCGTTCTCCCTGCATTAACATATCCCTCAGAGACCTGGGCCCTAGGAAAGGAGAATGAGAATGCTATTAGGGTCTCCCAAAGAGGAATTGAAAGAGCTATGCTTGGAATATCACGCCTCATTCAAGTGAAAGAAGGAATCCAGAGTTCTGACCTCCGTCGCTGTTTCAGAATCAGGGACGCTGTCTCATTTTCAAGACATTGAAAATCAGATGGTCTGGACATGTAATGTGATTTGGAGACGACCGCTGGACTAGAGCCATTACCCACTGGATCCACGGGATATCAAAAGATCATGTGGCCGCCCACCTACAAGATCATCAGACTTCTTTGTCAAGACCCTGAACAAACAGTTTGAGGATCTTTGTATTCCTGAAGCAACCAGATGCCATTGTGCTACACTGGCACTTGATAGGGTAAAATGGAAATATTACTGGTGCCTGCTCGAGCAAATTGATTGAAAACAGGATGTCAAGTGATCATGTTCTATATTACACATTAGAGAAATTTAATTATTTATAAGTATTTATTCAGAGTTCATCTTGTTGAGTTCTCAACCTAGGTACACATAATTGGTGCATTCAGAGATGTTTGTTCCATTGCAAGTAATTGGGGTCTCTGGAACTAGTTTGTTTTTCATGAATATTGTTTTGTTGAGATTCAGCTGTAGACCTATCTTTCCACATTCTCAAAGTCAGGCAGCATTTGTGCCACTTGGCTAATGTTTGGCGTTATTAGAACAATGTCATCAGCAAAGCATAGATGGTGTGTTTGCCAACTGTCTATCTTCACTTCCATTTCTTCCCATTCTAATTGTCGCATGATGCTCTGGAGGGTGGCACTGAAGAGTTTTGGTGAAATGGTATCACCCTGACGAACCCCTCTTTTGACATCAATGATCACTTCTTTGTAGAATGGTGAAATCCTGGTGGTGAATCCGTAATACAGCTCACGAAGTATCTTGCTGTATTGGGTTTGAACGTCCTGTTTGGCTATACAGAGTGTGTGTTTCTGCACAGGATGTGTGCTTCTGTACAGGGTTTGTGCTTCTGTACAGGGTGTGTGCTTCTGTATAGTGTGTGTTTCTGTACAGGATGTCCTTCAGTACAGGTGTGTGCTTAAATTGTTTAGCTACAATGCTGTGCATTAAGGTTGGGCACATGTAGCATGACTGAGTGGTACTAGTATTGTAAGTGCATGCATGTACTTGCATGACTGCTTACATGCATCTAATTATGTAAATAAAATACACAATTTATGCATAAAATGAATAAAAATCATCTGCTTATGCAGCCAGGAATGTGGAAGCTGCTATGTACTGTGGAATTAATGAGGAGACAAGTTAAATAGGCTCAGGGTTCTTTCTCTTCTCTAAACCTGCCCCAGTAACTGGCCAGACTGGTTTTTTAAAGATTAAACTATAAGGAAGTTGGGGGAAATTTTAAGACCTCTTTTTTTCCTTTAGTAACAGGAGCTGGCTCTTTTGTTTCTTTTAGTAATTTTCTTCTTTACCTCTCCTACAACAAACAGACATACAGAAAACCTGTAAATTTGATAATTGGCTATACAGAAACACACTAGAATTTACTATACTAAACCTTAGTTTAGTTAATTTAAAAAAGGCTCCTCAGAGGCTAGAAGGTTACTTCAGTAGATGGGGCTCTTACCTTGCATGGAGCTACCTGGCGTTGAGCCCCCCAAACCCCATAGGGTTCTCCGAGCTTTATCAGAAGTGATTCCTGAGCACAGAGTCAGAAGTATGCCATGGGCACTGCTGGGTCTGACCTAACCCCCACCTGCAATAATTACTCTACAGAAATGTTATGTAATGGTTTATACATCTTAGATAATGATCATGGTCAATAATTTTACTTGACCATCAATTATAAAAATTAATAATTGATTTTAAAATGTAGTTAGTGGAGCAATAGCACAG
>JAJIBD010011002.1:0-27500 GCA_021461705.1 Cryptotis parvus
AATTCTGCTTTGAATTGTTTTGCTTAATTACAAGTATTTTATCTTTAATTAGTTCAATTTTGGAATGTATTAAGGCAATTGTATATAACCAAAGATTTCAAACACTTGGCATTTGTCATTGATTATAGTTGAAATAAGAATACTAATGCATATGTTAGCTTTTATTTATATGTTAAAATTGATTTTTCTCAATTTTTGATGGTGTCTTTCACCTAAGTGCTATCACAACATAGATGCCTGCATCTTGGGCTTCTGCTCACTCACTTCCTAAGAGGTTAATGCTCCTGAGGTCAGAGCTGCCTCTGTGTGATTGTTCAGGAGATAGGTTTGCACAGAGTCTGACATGAGACAAAAGACTGAGCATCTGAAACACCAAAAGGCAGAACAGACTTTCTTATGTTCCATAAAGTGGAGCCCAGCTGGCTAGTAAAGACCAGGTTTTCTATTCTAGGTCTCCTGAATGCTACTCGCATTGCTTGCCACTGTTAAGTGTCTTATATTTCTAGTCTATTAAGATATAAAGGGAAAAGCTGTTTTTGATAACTGAAAGCTTGCCTCCCACTCCACACACAATGCCTGTAACTATTCGATGGAGGAAGTAAAGTACTTAGTTCTGTCTACTGTGGGGATGGTTTTAACTCACCTCTGTTCATGGCTCCCCATGAATACTTTATTTCCGCCACCATAATAAATGGTGCATGTCTTGCCTCATACTGATCTGAGGCAAAGTTAGAGGGTTGCAAAGAGACTGAGAAAATTTACTTACAGCTAATGGCTGTGTTCAAAGAATTGGTGGTATTGAAAATAGTCCTAGGCAAGCCAAAGCCATCACTAGTAGCTTAGTAATAGGCAGTAAGGACTCTTTGACTCCTGAGAGATGGACATTGAATTCTACACACCTTGAAATCTACAGTGGCATAACGGGAACTAAACAGGACCCCGGGAGAGGGCTGGGAAGCATCACATTCCACAGAAGTGTGACTGTGTGTCAGCTTTGGAATGAAGAACCATCTGCTTAAATAGCCCTCCATGCTGAGTTCCCATCTGAGATAGCAACTGGATCATCTAAACATGCAGGAAAGAAAAGAAGAATTTTTCTTACAATTTCTAATATTTTAAGGGTCTGCAAGAACTATAATCAGTAGCATCCTTTGATCAGCATAGAAATGAGAGACCATTCTTAGAAAGTAACCCAGGACAGAGCTTGGATGAGAAGTTTCAAATAAGACCAAAATTGGTCTGAAAGACATTTGAGTTGCTTGGGTAAAAACAAGTGTGTTTCTCTCACCTCTCTCGTATAAATCCATCCAAATACTTTCTTCTCCCTCATCTTGTTAGAGAATAAAGAGCAAAAAGGGAGCACTATATTGATTCAAGAACCAATCATGCATGTAACTTCTTTGGATGGAAATTAAAAATAATTTGCTATTCTTTTTCTCAGGATACTTTTATATAGCTTTCATGTGTATAATGTTATGAGAAATTGGCTTGTGGTTTTAATGACTTGTACATTTGGTTTGATTAATTCTTGTTACTGTTTTTTCAAAAAATAAATGAAATCTTTAATGCAATTATATTTGGATTTGTATTCATCCATTTATACAAATGTTATAGGAGACTAATCTTTCTGAAACCAGAAACTTTGTGAATGTTCTTTAATGTTGGGCACCTCAAAGATCTTCACTCAAAGGGCACATTGTCATTTGACTTGAAAAGGTCAACATTTAAGATAGGACTTTCATTCACCTTAAGCTTTACTTGCAATCAGAGTTGGAGTTTAGCTACACCTTTGAGAAATGTCAGGAAAAGCTTTTCTCCCAAAATGTCACTCCATGTATTTGCCTCAAGCCCTGAAATTTCATTATTGAGGTCCAATTCTTTGAGCCAATCATAATACTTCTTGATATCTTTTGTTAAAATGCTCTGATGCCAGATTATTAGGTCAGAAAAGTAAGCTATGTGAGTTGTGAGATCTCATAGTATGAGTTTTAGATAAATTTTAAAATAGTTTTTTTTAAGCTTAAAAATTTTTTCTTCTATAAAGAATTATGAATATACCCATAGATACAGTGAATGTAAGTGACAAGGTTCAGGAACAACTGAGGAAAGTATTGCCAGCAAGAATTTTATTAGCTTAAATGCTTCACTTTGCATAGTCTACATATGTAAATAACATGTAAAATAGTAAACTAATGCATTTAACCAAACTTAACTGGGGACTTAGAAGGTCCGACTTGCATGGTATTGTAATATGGAACTTCTATAAGAGAAAAATGGCTAACTGATCATCCCATAATTTGCTTTTTTTGGGGAGGGTGGGTAGTCACACCCAGCAATGCTCAGGGGTTACTCCTGGCTCTGGACTCAGGAATTACACCTGGTAGTGCTTGGGGGACCATATGAGATGCCAGGATGGAACCCAAGCTGGCTGCATGCAAGGGAAATACCCTACCAGCTGTACTACCACTCTGGCCCCAGCATCCCAGAAATTGGAAGGACAAAAAGGCTTCAGAAAGAGACTTGAAAGAAGGAGGCACCCTAGAAACCAGAAGATAGCACAGCATGTAGGGCAATCACCTTGCATGCTGCTGACCTGGGTTAATCCCTAGCATCCCATGTGGTTGCCTGAACCCTGCCAAGAGGGATTCCTGAGTACAGAACCAGAAAATCATTAGCTAGACCCAAATGAGTCTTAGAATATAGGGTCAAATCAAAGACTGGAAAACAGCCATAGGTTAATGATTGCTGATAAAGGGCTAGGGTGGAAGCTGGAACAATAGTACAGAAGGCTGAACACCCCTCCAGCAACTGCTCAGCTCTCCAGCAGCACAAAAAGCCCAGGCAGGAAGCTCACTGAATGTCAACAACCTGAACTTGCCAATCAAAAGGCACAGAGTGTCCGATGGACTGAATCCAACTTTCTGCTACCTATAAGAGACACATTAAGTAGACACATCATTATTAGGCAACACCCAGCAGTGCTCGGGGTTGACTCTTGAGTCTGTGCTCAGAGATCACTCCAGGTGGGTTCACGGTACCATATGGGATGATGGGATTTGAACCTGGACTGATTGCATGCAAGTGCCCTAACCTCACCACAGGCCCCAGGGGATCTATTTTAAAGCAGGGTTTGCACTTCATCTGTTTTTTTTTTTTTTTTTTGGCCACAGGCACGTGATTTGCTGTCTCTGAGACTCAAGTTTCTTATCCTCAGGGTGGGTATAAATCTACCTGGAATTATTGGCTGGTATTATTGTAAACAAGTGTCAACATAGCAAATATTTAGCCTTCTAATTGCTTCCCTGTTTTATGCAGGCAGGCACATTTCAATGATCTCTGTACATTTTGCTGAATGTTCTGTCTGAAGCTAGAAGATGAAGACTCTGCTGTACTAATAGCCCACGTCTAAGGAGCATCTCCCAGGTAAAGACGGAAGGAAGAGGCTTATGCTACTCACGCTCTTTCACCCTTCATGCAGGATTTCCTTTCTCTTCTCTTTTCCAGTTTTCTCTACCTCTTGTCAATAAACCACACATCTTCAAATTTTTGTGTTAGAGTCTGTCTCTGGGAAACTAAAATTAAAAATAATCCAGGCAAAGGATTTAGCACATTAAAAGCATTCAAAAACAAAACGAAGCTGACCGAAAATGTTTCCAATTTGATTAAACTCCTACTTTTCCTATTTAATTTCAAATGTTCCTAATTGCTGAAGTCATGAAGTGACTCACTCTCCTTATGAGCTCTATCTTTTCTTTTTAAGTTTTTAATTTCATGGTCGACCTAAATATGAATTTATAGTGCTTTGAAAGTTTGCTCTCCAAGCCACAATTTTTATAACATAAATTTCTCCCCATGGATATCTTGATCTTTTGGTGAATAACCAATAAGCTCCATCCTATTTATATTTCTGTATAAATTTAGCTGTTTACAGGATGTTTGCCTGATTAATGAACAGGGAAGGATGAATAACGGAAATATATAAATGATAATATGATAATGGCACCAAAGTACTTTTGTGCTATGACATGAATATTAAAGGTCAGGCTGTTCAAGGAATTCTAAATTTGTCTTAAAGGACATTTCAGTCTTTAACTAACATAAAGGTGAACTTCAAACAAAATGACCTTAGGTCTTTGTTTTGACTAATAGTTTTTACATGATTCATATAACCAAAGCTTTTTTTGTCACTGATTAGTGCTTCTTTATTTGAAAAAGGGTTTTCTATATTCATGCATATTTTATATTTTCTACTTGAAATAAGAATAAAGAAACAAGTACAGAGGTATTAGAAATGCAAGTTGCTTGTTTGTACATATTTTATATAGTGGACATGGACTGCTTCCATGAGCTGCGCTTGACTGAGTTACTCAATGTGGCTATTAGGCCTCAATTTACATGCTTATATCATGGGGATAAACTAATAAACTTTCTTATGGGGTTGTAGTGAAGGTCAAACGGGATGATCCCCAGCAGGTGTCTGGCACAAAGTACTTCCAAGTGGATTATTATTGCTACAGTTCTTTTTTACAATTGAGATAATATTGATCTAAAACATTGCCTTGCTGCTGTTTTTCATAGAACCTCTTTTTTATTCTTTTTTTCTCTTTGAAATGGAATACAACTGATGGCTTAAGATATTTCAAGACCTAAAGTTTTGTGTATATGTGCTGTGTCTGAATATTAGTACCTTTCACCCCAAGTCATATCTTGAAATGATAATACTACTAAGGTGATGGAGTTAGGAGGTGGGAATGTGAGGAGACAACTTAGGTCTGGAAGACAGATTCCCATGATTGGATTTGTTGCTCTTGTGAAAGGGATTCCAGAGAGCTAGCTGGACCCTCTTACCTTGAGAGACTATGAGAAGTAGCTTCTCTGAAGAGGTTCCTCCCTATTTTACTGGTTGCCTGAACTCAGACTTTGGCAGTCTCCAGAACAGTGAGGGATAAATGTTGTTCATAAACTCTGCAGTCTGTGGCAGTTTGTTAGAGCAGCCCAAATGGACTAAGAGAGTAGGCAATAATAGGAAATGCCTGCTCAAGAGCTATAGCATATTTCTTCATAGAAGAATTCTATTGTACCTTAGAAGCTGCATTTGATATCCTGATTTTTCTATTTATGGCTCCAAAATGCACTTTTTTTAGTTTCACAGTACATTGTGTACTAACATTTATATGTTACAAAAAAATGAAAAAGTTGTTAATTAAAAGCAATGTTAGCCCTGATTAAATTCAGAAAGTGGGAATCAGGAGACAGAACAGGGATTATTATGGTGCAAGTATAATATCCTCTGGCTATTACATTGAATTGAAGACTCCATTGTTGCAGGACTCCTCTAAGGGCCGCTGCATCTGCTCTGAATTGCCGCCTGCAAATCACTTCGTAGATAAGGGGGGGTAGTCTAAATGTGGCAGTTTATCTGACCATGTATGCTGTACTAGCTGGTATAAATATTCTCCCATGCTACCACAATCATCGTGGGATTAGCTAGATCTTACCAGCATATTAGCCTGGCCACGTAGGACCCCTAAGTAATTAGACCAGAGAGAAATGCTGTTTGCTTCCAAGCAAACAAGCATGGCTCCCTGATATACTCAAAGGCAAACAAAATGCAAAACTACAATGAAGTAGAAGAGACTTGTGTAGGCTTGGAGAAATATTTAACTGGCATTAGTATTAGTCTTTGGTACAGAGACATGCCATCTCAGAAACTCCCTTCTCTACCCTATAAAGGCATTTCCAGGCAGATCTTGGCTCAAAACATTAGCATACAAAAAGGCCTAGGTGAGGTGCAGGGAGGGATTACCTAAGGGCATTTGACCCTCCCTGCTTTCCATAACAGTGGGAGGAAGGTCTGAGTTGCAGGGGTATAAAACTAGCCTGTTTCCTCTCTCGTGCGCTTCCTTTTTTGGGCTCTGCTCACCCTTCTTGGAAGTCTTGTCTTCTTCTTCTTTTACAGGGCCTTTACATGTGGTGGCCGCCATCTTGGCCTACACATGGCTGGGGTTCTAGCCTGGAATCCTAAGCACCGGCTTTTCCTTTTGCTGATTTGTATGCCTGAACCTGTGATAAGTAAAGCCTTTTAAAACTGCATCGGATTCCTGAGTTTTCATCCATTCCCCGCTGGCTTTGGAGGTAGAAGGGAACTCGCTTCCCGGCACTGTTGGGGACCCCGCGGAGCTCCCCAACACTCCATCATCACAGAATTACTGTCAGGGCCCTGGAAAGGCAAATGAATAGCTTCAATAGAATTATAGGCATAATTTGACAATTTCGTCTACACACTGATTTTTCCACTGGAATATTTTACTGAAGATTCTCCCCAAAACCAGCATGGGGTTTGGACCTTCCCTCTTTCCTTCCTGCCTCCCTCCCTCACTTCCTTTCTCCTTACTTCTCTCTCTGCCTTCTCTGCCTTCTTTCAACATTCAGTCTCTCTAATCCCTACATTTTCTCTATTGTCTCATTCTCATTTGATTACAGAGAAGAATTTGGAGAAGCATTGCACAAAAAATGGGCATTGGGAAATATGTATCAATGTTGTTCATGGGTCATGAGAATTGTGCTATTTTAGGGGGCACTTCAGTGAAACTTTGGTAAGGCACATCAAAGACTTACATAGTTATTTAGTCTATTAAATAGGAGAGAGCAGTGAAATAAAATGCAACCTCTTTCACAACAATGAAGGGAACTCTAATTATAGAAGGTGATTTTAAAAGCTGGCAACGTTAATATTTTTCCTTGCTTATCTCAGAAAGATCAGAGATGTATAATTGTTTGGGGACTGATTTGGTTTTGAAGGAATGACAAATAAGAAGGAAAAATAAGCTTCTAATAGAATATCTGGAAAACCTGATACATTCAAATGAGCAGAATTAGGTCAATTGCTTCCTAGACTGTGCCAAGAACTTCTGAGCTATCAGCCAATATTTCTCTGAGAAATTGTGAAAATTTCCTTCATTTTTCCAGATTAGCAAAGGGAAAATTGTGACACTTGTCTTTTGTGCTTGTTGTTTTTGGGGCTACACCCGGTGGTGCCCAGAACTTATTCTTGGTTCTGTATTTAGGAATGACTCATAATGGGACTCAAGGCCCGCATGCGGTGCTGTGGAACAAACCTAGTCAGACGCAAGACAAGTGCATTAGCTGCAATAATATTTCTCCTGCCTAATGTGATACTAATACACACACATATTTGCATACCTATTATGGAATGGAGCAACACTAAAGTTATTGATAAATCTATCATATAAATTTTTAGTCACCAACGGATACATAGATGACTAACAATAAAGCAATATAACTTTGTCATTAGCAAATAACTCTGAGCAGTTAGTTACGTTTCAATGACAAGCCTTGCAGATCAAGGTAAAGCAGAAGATACATTAGTTGCCCATAGTTCATTAATCACCAACAAGAGATTATGGAATATTGATTGTACTTATGTGGGAGACACATAGCCAATCTTCATGATGCCTGATTAAATATTCATTTAATGTGATCTTTTCCTTCCTATTGAAGGTGAACTTTTGAACTTCAACCATATCAGAGCAGCTAAATGATAATCTCTGGAAGTGGGGGTCAGTAAGTTGCCCAAATTATTCTGTTGCTTTCCTGAGTGTTCAGTGAGGGTTGAGAAATGCAATCGATACCCCAGGGAAAGGACCAAACAAGGAAATTCTCAACCAGTTATATGTTTCTCATTGTCTCACTTGTTTTCTGATTTCCTGCCTCCTGTTTGGCAGTCCCTCTGCTTACGAGGTGACCTATGTCCCTTTTAGAGATGTCTATGTCCTATTTACCCTTCAAATTTTAGCTTTATTTCCATCCCTCTAACAAAGCTATCTGCATTAGCTCATACTGGAGTCTACCCTCCTACCTCTAATGACCTAAGATGATCTTTATTTGATAGTGTGACTATTTGAAGTGTGATCCTTTAACCGAAGCATGGAACATCCTATGAGAATTTATTAGAAGTGGTAATTCTCAATTCTCACCCAGACACAGTGAATTACCAATCATACATTAACAAGATCCTCAGGGGACCGATAGGCACATTAAAGTCTTGGAAGCACTGGTCCATGGCTCTTACACCATTTAACACTTCCCTGTGGTTTGCCTCCTGCAGTTTACAAATTTGTCTTTTTTGGGATTCATCAAATAGAGATATATTTCTTGATGGGTAGGACCACTCTTTCAAGTCAATGCATCCTTCCATAATATTATGTATGGAGACATGCAAAGACTAACAATAATAGCAAATTATTTTTTGGTTTTGATTTTGGGACCATACTCTGCAGTATGCAGAGCTTACTCCTGGTGTTGTTCTCAGGGATCACCCAAGTGGGACTTGGGGAATTATAGGGGTGCCAGAGATTGAACCTAAGTTGGGTACATAGAAGGCAAGTGATCTGCCTGCAGTACCATCACTCTGGTTCAACAGTAAACTTAATTTTTTATTATTATTATTAGTTTTGCTTTTTTGGGTCACACCCGGCTATACTCAGGGGTTACTCCTGGCTCTGCACTCAGGAATTACTCCTGGCGGTGCTCGGAGGACCATATGGGATGCCGGGGATCGAACCCGGGCCGACCTTGGCCAGCCGCGTGCAAGGCAAACACCCTACCCACTGGGCTATAGCTCCAGGCCCATCAACAGAAAACTTTTTAGAAGAATAGTTATGTGCTGAATGTTTTAGATAATCAATTTGATAAAACTTGAAATAATCTGTGACTTACTATCTGTGACTTACTATCCACCCATGATGATGAAATAAAGGTTCTAATTGTTTACTAAGTTATACCATGGTCGCAGAGATGGCAAGTGGCAGGACTAAAATCTAAAGTGAGGGCTATTAGCCCCCCATGGGGTTTATAATATGCTTTCAACACATTGTTGTTTAATAAGTCAAAGCTTAGAAAAAGGTGATATTGACTTAAAAGTCCCATGGTACATTGTTGTTTAATAAGCCAAAGCTGAGAAAAAGGTGACATTGACTTAAAAGTCCCATGGTACTTACCCACTAATGTAGAGCTAATAGAGAGGGTCAGTGTATCCTTTGGAACATTTGGCAGGTTTGTAAAGATTATTATGGGGTCAGAGAGAAGTGGGCAGGGCTCTTTCCTTTGTAAAGATATTATGGGTGTAAGAGAAGAGGGGCCTTTCCATGGCCAACTTGGGTTCTGGGTCCAGCTTCGATTCCTGAATGCAGCCAAGAGTAAGCCTTAAGCCCTTCCAAGTGTGGTCCAACCTTACTCCTCCAAATAATTATGGGAAATACATCTCCTCCCACCCTTCAAGGTAGCATGGATATTGTCATCTGATTTCCTTTCTATCATTTAATAGTGTCTAAAATTAATATCATTTTGCTGTTTAGTGTGGCAAGTCTACTTTGGTTCTCAGTTCTTAGCTGGTTCCAGCTAGATGAGCTAGTTTGATTTAGGAAAAGAAGCACGGGATGGAGTGGAGGGCTGTATGTTATCTCTGTATTGTTTATTGTTATGAGCACGGCAGCAGTAGGGAAGAGCAGGGTTGTGTTAACAGACAGGTCTGGACTTTAATGTTGACTCTGACACATGGTATTTCATCCCTTACTCCAGTTTTCCAATGACAAAATGGTGCCAATAGTGCCTAGCATCATGGAGGTTGTGAAGATAAAATTATGTTCTCGAACTTTTTAGAACATAGTGAATCCTCAGTAAGGATGAACTCATACCATTAAGACAAGTCAGCTGTTTTATTTTCTCCTTTTTCCATACTGTCCTAAGCAAAACCCTGGTAGAAGGCAGGCTGCCAAGTTGTGAGCCACCTGTCCAGCCCTATTACATCCCTAGAACATAGTACAAGGCAAAAAGCAAAGGAGTTGCTGGATGTAGGGGGAACTCCAGTTGGGATTCTGTTAGTCAGTTGAGGCCAGGCTTCCCAACCTAGCCTGAGACTATAAATAGAGTCCCAGGGAGAGCATCCAGGGGGCTTCCAGAAAGAGAGAGCAGGGGGCCATGGTGTCTGGGCTGAAAGGCCAGCACCTGAGCCATGGGGTCCCCTGGTGCCCAAGCCGGATAGCAACACTAGGGAGGGAGAAGCTGCTCCCTGGTGTCGAGGCCCGAGGGTTAGCCCAAGGCCTGGTGCCTGAACCCGAGGGCTAGCACCTAAACTACTGGGCAACAGGGCAACAGTGAAAAACGGCAACAGGATCAAACAGCAGAGAAACAAAGACATAGATTAGGAACACAGAGTAACAGAGAAACAGAGGCAACAGGCCAAAGCAGTGAAACAGGGAAATAGACTTAGGGACTAAATAAATAGAGAAACAAAGAGAAAAGAGGCCCTGAAGAGAAAAGCCCTGAACAGCAACAACCTAAGAAAAGAGGTTCTGAAAAGAGAGGTCCTGGGAGAGCTCCTGAAAGGCAAAGCTCTGAACAAAGATGTCTGGAAGAGAGGCCCTGACTAGAGGTGCCTACACAGAAGCTGACTGGAGAGCAGCCTGCAGAACCTGCTGGGAGAGAGCCAGAGGGCCCCAGAGAAAGGATACTGCGGTGAACAGCCAGGTGTAGCAAAAAGTAACAAGTAACAGAAGATTTATTAAACGTAACCTTCAGGATCCTCTGGCCTTGTTACTTCTGTCCATGGGTCAGGGGAATGGTGTTGCTGGGACACAGGGAGGGGAGGCCCTAACGGACTGTGAGTACTGAAGGTGACCCAGCTAGGCCTCGGCATCTGCTGCCATGATCACCCCTGACCCCCACGCACTGTTAGGACCTTGGAATCCACAGGAACTTGAGCCTGGGACCTTGGGACCTCCCTGAGGGAGAGCTACAATTCCTCCCTCCTCTTCCCTTTATCTAAAAAATAAAGGCAAGGGGCGGGAGCGATAGCCCAGTGGGTAGGCGTTTGCCTTGCACGCCGCCTACCTGGGTTCGAAAGCACTGCCAGGAGCAATTCCTGAGAGAAGAGCCTCTGAGCGTCGCCAGGTGTGACCCAAAAAAAAAAAAAGAAGAGATAATGAAAGATTATAGAAACATGCTGACAGCTTCAGCTTCTCTTTTACTCCCAATCTGCTCCCAAGGAAAGGATAGTCTGACAAATTGTAGAGGCAGAGGCTCTGGAAGCCCGAGGCAGGCAGGGTTCGTTTGGTTTCTGACTAGATGGGCAGCCCTCAAACAGAATAATATCAGTTAGGGATAGATAGATAATCAGTAGCAAATTTTGTAGGCAGTGAGTTGGACATGAGTTTAGTCTGAAGTTAGTTGTGGACAGGCACTGCGGCTTCAGGATAAATCGACAGCAGATGTGAGAAACAGTTCTGGTGGACTAATACCATTAGGCTGGAAATGGTTAGATCTGGGATACTTTTTGGGGTTGTACAAAAACTTGGACCAGCCTACAAAACATAGCACATATATAGCCAGGTCCTTCATCTATTCTGCAAATTTTGTAGTGCTTAGCTTATCTCAGAGGAATATTGTATAGGATTGCTAATTACTGTCAGTAATGAGCTTTGGTACTATCAATGAGTGAATAATGCTAATGATTGCTAGTTAGGAATAATTTGATTCAATGCATTCTGACTCTTGGTCTTTAGGGAAGGGAGCATTTGATGTCCTTGAAATTTCACCAGTGGACTTTTTCTTGGTGACTCAGGATAGATCTTTTTGAAATTGAAGCCTTTAGCGATGGATATCTCTGAGTTTCTTTTATAGCATATTATATATGGTAAAGAGACATAGTAATGATATGGAAACTTATAAACCTGCTTCATTTTATTTCTCCAAACATATTGTCTTGGACAACATTTAACCTTTGAGCTTCCATTTCCTTACCTAAGAGTACTTGGACAAAATTTATTTTCTTTTCCACTTGCAATTTTGAGGTACTGATGGAGTTTAGATTGTTCTTCTTTTGGCTTCTGTGTTCAAGAGACATTAATTAGTTTCCACAGAAAAGAATCACACAATATTTTTTAGAATTTAATGTTGTGACTTATAATGATTACATATACAGATTATGAAAGTTCTTGTGGGTTTATTTAACCTAGAAAATTCTCCCACCTGAGTATCATTTTCCATGCAATTTCAATATTCATAGGTAATCGGGTGAAGGACATTTTACTATAGTTCATGTTTGTTTCCAATTAACAATATCAACATAAAAACATAGTTTGCTCCCTGAAGGGTGCAAAAAGATCAAGTAAATAAGCAGCACCTATAAATATTTTAATCCATGTACCTAACTTGAGTTATCAGGAATATTCTTCCAATATAACAGGCACTGCTTCTTTGCTTGGAACATGTTTCTGCTCACAATTTACAGCATGTTGAGGGAGGATAAAAATCCTTAAATATTATTGTTCATCCAAGTACTGGCACATGTTGTCCAGACCAAGTGGAAAGAATATAGCTTGATTTCATTTATATGTTCCTACTCCTTCGGGATAGCAGCATACTAAGAATTATGGAATGATAAATATTTTCCATTTGTTCCTAAGACTGCAATAAGTGGTATAGCACTTTTGGGCTTAAGGAAAAATTTCCACTTGAATAATACGTCCCTTGCACCAAGATTCCATTTGGCAATTTAATTAAGATCAAGAACTGTGATTAAAAAAAACTTTATTTTTAAAATTGATCACATTTAACAGAAAAGCTGAATTGTAGTATAACAAAATATTTTAAATGTCTGAAAATGCTGCAGAGCAATATGATAAGTTTTTCAATTATATTTCAAATCTAGTCCCGCCTACATATAAAATGAATTTGTGGTGTCTAAGTTACTAAGATATTTGAACTGCAGTTGAAATCCATCCATCGTTACTTGCAATGCTGGAGGTGATTTGGTTAATGGAAGTTTAATGGGCTAAAACTATCATTATCTGGTAAGGATTTATAAGTTCTTTTATTGCTACTGTTGTTCATAGTTTTCATCAACAGTAATGCCTCAGAAAATGAATACAAGTACTTTGGAGACCTAAGATTTTGGGAAAGCAGATAACAAGGCATTATGGTTGAATTTGTATACAATGGAGTGAGCATATGTGTAAACTATGGCATGCGACTTATTTGATTTTTAAAAATTCAGTGAATAGTGCAGAGCCAGGAGAAACCTCTGAGCATTGCCGGGTGTGACCCAAAAAAGCAAAAAAAAAAAAAAAAAAAAATTCAGTGAATATCTCCTGTAATGTGAACTCTATGGAGAAGAAATAAACAAAATTAGGAATAATCTTTGTTTTCTGGGATCTATTTTTCCCATCTATTATGGATAGAGTTTTACAATTACTGTTAGTCAAGGGATATAATTGAACCTACTTGTATATTAGTAAAGTTGTTATACTTCCTAGAAGGGTGACAAAAATTGTCATTCTTGGAGGCTGCTCTTGACAAATTCTTCATAGGGTTTTGACAAAGGACCTCAATCCTAGTTGTTGTAAGAAACTTTTCATTGACAGTTGAGTAAGGTGAAGAAAAAATAAAGCTTTCAAGATTGAGTTCAGGAGAAATTGCAGACAATCCAGAGATCATAGTGACCCCTTTGAGATACTCAATCATCGACATTCTGAAAGTTTTTCAGAAGATTGAACTTGGAGTGAAAAGAAATTTTAGGAAAGTTGAATTATTTAGCTCATGTTCTATTTAAAAATCTGGCTCAGGTATGCTGATCCAGAGACTCACAGACATGGGGCAGAGCTGCTGCTGGCTCTCCCTCTGCCCAGCCACTCACGAGGCACCCAGGAGGGATGGCGGGTTCTAGCCCTGGCCTGCCACCCCAGCAGAGCCTTGAAACAACCCACACACCCCCACTATATGATCACTTGATCACTTGAATCCCGTTATTCATCGATTTGCTCGAGCAGGTGCCAGTAACATTTCCATTGGACCCTATCACGTGCCAATGTAGCCCAATGGCATCTGGTTGATTCAGGAATATGAAGAGCCTCAAACCGTTCCCTTCAGGGTCTTGACAAGGAAGTCTGACCATCTTGTAGGTGGGCGGCCACGTGATCTTTTGACATCCCATGGGATCCAGTTGGTAACAGCTCTAGTCCAGCGGTTGTTACTATCTGATTTTCGATGCCTTGGGAAATGAGACAGCATCCCTGATTCTGGAATAGCAATGGAGGTCAGAACTCCGAATTTCTTCTCTCACTTGAGTGAGGCGTGATATTCCAAGCATAGCTCTTTCAATTCCTCTATGGGAGACCCTAATAGCATTCTCATCCTTCTTTCGTAGGGCCCAGGTATCTGAGGCGTATGGTAATGCAGGGAGAACGGTGGAGTCAAAGAGATGTGCCCAGAGCCCGCCTGCGCCTGCCTGCCTGCCTGCCTGCTTGCTTGCTTTCTCTCTTTCTCTCTTTTTCTCTTTCTCTCTCTTTCTCTCTCTCTCTTTCTCTCTTTCTTTCTCTCTTTCTTTCTTTCTCTTTCTTTCTTTCTTTCTTTCTTTTCTTTCTTTCTTTCTTTCTTTCTTTCTTTCTTTCTTTCTTTCTTTCTTTCTTTCTTTCTTTCTTTCTTTCTTTCTTTCTTTCTTTCTTTTCTTTCTTCTTTTCTTTCTTTTCTTCTTCTTTCTTTCTTTCTTTCTTTCTTTCTTTCTTTCTTTCTTTCTTTCTTTCTTTTCTTTCTTTCTTTCTTTCTTTCTTTCTTTCTTTCTTTCTTTCTTTCTTTCTTTCTTTCTTTCTTTCTTTCTTTCTTTCTTTCTTTCTTTCTTTCTTTCTTTCTTTTCTTCCTGATAGCTGAAATTTTATTTTCTAACTATGTATTCTTAATTTATTTTCTAACTATGAGTCCTTTATAAATAAACAAATCCTTAATTTGTTTATTATAAATTTTACCCAAAGACCATGGAAAATTAAATTAGGCCCTATGAGCAAAATTTTGAAGGCCCTGGAAGTTCACTTTCTTTTGGTCCTTTGCTTTTCCTAAAACGATACTTTTCTGTTTAAGAGATTTCTAACTATGCAATAGCTATTTATGTGTACAGGCATATGGAAGAAATCAAGAGGAAATGTGGATTTCTAATGTTTCTTCTCACTTTTTCCCATTTTACCCTGTCTCTGCTCTCTGAAATAATATACATTAATGCCACAACATCTATTCCTCAACAGTGTACTGAAACTGTACTGTCTCCACAGGACCAGTAAACTAGCAACTTCCCTTGTGAATAAAAATCCAGGATATTAAAAAAAAATCTGGAACAATAGCAATTCTGCTTTTCTAGTGCACACACCACACACACACACACATCCCCAAAATTGAAAATATGATCTTAAATGTATCATTTTTCACTCCTTGCAGAATTATTCACAATAACCAAGAACACAAAGCCATGCAAGAAACCATCTAAGAATGGGCAAGATATCACCGTCTTCCAGTTCATCATCGATTTGCTCGGGCGGGCACCAGTAACATCTCCATATGTCCTGTCTCATGCTAGTAGAGTCCAAGGGCACCTGCTTGCTCCAGGAGCATAAAGAGCCTCAAACCATTCCATCAGGTCATGGGGATGAGGTCTATAATTGTTACTGGTATTGGCATATCAAATACAACACGGGTAGCTTGCCAGGCTCTGCCGTACGGGTAGCATACTCTTGCAGTCATCTCTAAATCCAGAATTTATTGATGAACCCCGCGGTCAGAAGTGGCCGTGCAAGCCGGTCTGTGATAGGCTGGTCTGCTGGGTGGAGTTCTGACGAGGGGGAAGTCAGGATGTGGAAAATGGAGGCCCTCATGGAGTGGGGGGGTCGTCTGGCTTTTGCATAAGGACATTTGAGGAAGTAAGCCAGTCACCAAAAGACAAATGAACTCACAAAAGATTTTAGTTCCATGATGACTATCCAGGGATGTCAACCATAGACAAAAAGAGAATGGTGATTGCCTGCCTTGGAGGGTGAGGGAAATGGAGAGCTGCTGCTGAATGGGCACAGTTTTAGTTTGGATGTGAGAGTCCTAGAGTTCCATGGCACTATAATTTACCTAAAATTCATACCATCTGTATACTTAAAAATGGTAAGAAACAGTAAACAGGATATTATGTTTCAGCTTTACCTTAATACAAACAAAACCTTTCTTCAAAGGAAAACAGAAACAACCAATTCAAACCTGGACCACACCAACGGAATTGGAAGCTCGTGATTCAGTGTCATGTGCTTCACTGACGAGTCTGAGAGCCCATCTGGGGTGAATACGAGAGTGAGATGGCCCCTAAAATGCCTTTGTTCTTGAAACCCCTATTGTTCAACATTTATGTTCTGTAGATTTCACTGGAATATAGTCACACACTTCTGTTTGTGCCATCTCTGGCTTTTACACTATAATGGTGGAGTTGGGTCGTCGGGGGTAGGATCTGTCCTGCCAGATCAAAGATTATTACTATCTAGAGTTTAAGACATAGTTTCTTAACTATGAAATGAATTGTGCTCCCTAAATCCTAAACCTGGCTTCATCAGAATAAGACTGTATTTGGACTAAAGTTTTTTTTTTTTTTTTTTTGCTTTTTTGGGTCACACCCGGCAATGCTCAGGGGTTACTCCTGGCTCTGCACTCAGGAATTACTCCTGGCGATGCTCGGGGACCATATGGGATGCCGGGGATCGAACCCGGGCCGGCATAGGCTGGCCGCAGTGCAAGGCAAACGCCCTACCCGCTGGGCATCGCTCGGCCCCTGGACTAAAGTTTTTAAAGAGTTTGTTAAACTAAAATGAGGGTATTAAGTTGAACTCTAACATGACAGGTGTCTTTAAAAGAAGAGGAAGACTGAACATAGAAACAGGGAGGGAAAAATGTATGATAACAAGCAGAGAAAACTACAAGCTGCAGAAACAGTTCTCAGATTATCACCTTTATAGATGCCTTAATTTTGTCTTAGAGTTCCAACCTCTAAACTGTGAGAAAATAGTATTTCTTTCTGTTTCAGGCTCCCTTTCCCTAGTTAGTGGTCCTTTGTTATAAGAACCATAGCAAGCAAAGACACTAATCTATAGAAACACACCAAGTCCTTTCATTCCTGGAGTTTTTCTGAAATCATAAAAAGATCTTGCAGCTAATTATATCTTCTTTTTCCTTCTCATAGCAAATGAGTTGCATTTCCTATCAATCCCCCCATTGTTACAGAAGTTGTTTCCCTGTCTCTAGGAATCATAGTTACATGTCATATTAATAAGGTTAAACATGGCAGCGGCTGACTGCATTTGGCCATTTCATTTGTTAAATTAGGACAAGCTTTGCAATGGACTGAAGCGTGGGCCTCCAAACATATGGGCCGGTTCTAACACTTGGAACCTGTGTGTGTTTTATTAAAAAAATATGGTGTTGGCAGATGTAATTAAGTTGAGGATCTTGATGTGATCATCTAGATCATCACAGACCCCAAGCCCAATGCAAATGTTATCATGAGAACCCACATAGAAGAGGAATTTAGAACAAGAGCATAGGATCAATGATTTGGAATGATAAAACCCAGAACGCCAGGGGCAACCAGAAGTTAAAAAAAGTCATGTGACAAATTCTCCTACATGGCTTTCAGAGGAGGTTCAATTCTTCTGACACTGCTCATAAGAGAATATATTTTTCCTGTTGTTTTAAACCATTTTTAAGGCAGCTTCAGGAAACGAATTGTGTATTGATGATAGTCCAGGTATGTTATTAAATACTAATTATTGTCAAAGTCAGAGCAAGTGAAGTTTATTATGATTTGGATCAAGCCAAGAAACATGGTTCTAGAGAAAGGATTGGTTTATTCGGTCCTGCTCTGAGTTCTGTAGCATGGATGATGAAGTTTGGTATTTTAGTGCCCTTGTGGATGCGAAAGGGCTTTTAATGATATACTTTCTCATGTGAGGGTGCCACATATCAACCCTAGAAGATACAGGGCAGCATGACAACCTCTCGGTCTCTGAGGCGAGAATGGCGGATTGACTAATAGTTTACCGAAATGACTTAGATCCCAGTTTACTGATTTCTGGGTAGTGAAGCCTGAAGAGTAGGATGAATGATGGTAGCAATAATCAGGGATGTCCCATGAAGGAGAATCTGGACTACAGTGGTCTGTATTATGTGTGGTATCCTCAATCCATTACATGTGATTCTTTTCATTGGGGTGAGACTTTTATTATTTTGGGAAAAGCAAGCAAATTGTAAATGTAATTTCAGACCCTAGGGCATTGAGTATTAGATCTCTGCAAAGCCAAGAGGACTATTTGGAATGGGAATGGTTTTTCTCCATAATACGTCTTCTTGGATCACAGGAATCAAGAAAAGCACTGCTATTTTACCATTACTTCTTTTATGTTGCTGCAATTTTTTTTAAAATTGATTTAAAAAATCAAAAGTGCTTATGATTTTTTTTCAGAACATGGAGCATTTTCTTTTTAATTTTTTTTGGTCCCTGGCTGTGCTTAGGGACTGCTTCTGACTCTGATCTCAGGGAACATTCCTGACAGAGCTCTAGGGAGCATGTGAGTTGCTGGGGATCTGACATGGGTGAGCCATATGCAAGGAAACACCTTACCCCTGTACTATCTTTCCTATCCCAACAATAAACATTTGTTAGCAATTTTTTCTGCACTTGTTATCTTATTTAGTTTTCACAACTGCTTTACAGGCAAGCTATGAAGTTTCTCTGCATGAAAAAAAAAAACCCGAAGCTTAAAGAGCTAGTAACTAGTCCAAGCTCACAGAGCTCTGAGTTTTGAAACAATACCCAAATGCAAAGCTCAGGTGATCTGATTCTCAAGCCTGAGATAATAGTGTTCTGGCATGTGGAGAAGTCTAAGTGTCACTAACAGTCCCACCAGATGCCTGTGATTGGACTCTCTCCAGAACTAGGGCTTCCTTTCCACCTACAATTTGTCACAAAGGAAAGCAGACGCTGGGGCAGCTCTGGGCTGCTGGGCTGTTGGGTTCCTGATATAACATTGACTAAGTGTCATATTTTTTCTATCTGATTGCTCTGCTTTTCACAAGGTTTTCATTTAGTGTGCAGCAATCAGGAAGCATAAACGTGATGCTGACTTTTTGGAAGTAAATATCAGCTAGAATAAGCATTTGGCCTCCCTTGAGGCTTTTAAATCTACTGAAATGTCAGGTGCAATGAGATTCTGGGCAAAGGAAAGAAGAGCAAATATCTGAAAAAAACTGTTAAAGTTCCCTGAATGATCAGTGGCTTAAATGAGGCCAACCAAGCAACCTGGCTAGGTTCTCCTTGGTCATTAGCACAGGTCAAGTTTTGTCTTCTTTTGTGGACAGTCAGTGAAGATTCACTCTAACAGTCCATTCAGGTTACCATTTATAATCCAGTGCAGGCTACTCTACCTTTATCCATTCCAGCACTTGCCTCTGGAATAGATAATGAACCAGACATTATTATATGGAAAGAGGAAACCATGACAAAAAATTATAATTTAGTTAATTAAGCATTTCTGAGTGCTTTAGGTAGATGAAACTCCTTATATCTGGATTGCTGGAGAAAAAATTCATTTATATTTATATTCAGTGTAATATATCAGGAAAATCTAATTAGATAAACATTCAGTCCTGCTAAAAAGAGAGTCTTAACCTTATGTTCATATTTGTTTATTCAACACTGTCTTCCCGTTCATCATCGATTTGCTCGAGTGGGCACCAGTAACATGCCCATATGTCCTGTCTCATGCTAGTAGAGCCCAAGGGCACCTGCTTGCTCCAGGAACATAAAGAGCCTCAAACCATTCCATCAGGTCATGGGAATGAGGTCTAAAATTGTTACTGGTATTTGGCATATCAAATACAACATGGGTAGCTTGCCAGGCTCTGCCGTGCGGGTAGCATACTCTTGTAGTCATCTCGAAATCCAGCATTTATTGATGAGCCAGGCTGTGATAGGCTGGTCTGTTGCGTGGAGTTCTGATGAGAGGGAAGTCCAGATGAGGAAAATGGAGGGCCTCATGGAGTGGGGGGGGGTTGTCTGGCTTGTTGCAAGGCTCTGCTGGGATGTTTATTCATAGTACCTCTGATTTCTAGCTAAATCATTTGTAAAAGTTTCCTCATATTTCCCTGTTAGAATCTTAAGATGTTCTGCATGAACATTTTATGTATTGTAGGAGAGGTTGCTAAAAGATTAATTTTCCTCCAATCTACCAGGATCCTTGTGTAAATATTTCAGATAGACAAGCATCTGAAATATTAGTGGTAAACTTTAAAGGCCATTTGAGAGAAGTGGTTACATTTCTTTTTAAAAATGTTTTTTTTTTCTCATCATTTGCGTATTTCTAGACTTTGGGGCAGCCATTCCCAAAGCCACCATAAAAGCAATAGACCTGTGTCAAAATAGCAATCTATAAAAGAGATTCCTAATCTTAGTATAGGAATTGGAGTGTATTATAAAAATAGCTGTAATTCAAAATGCTCACTTAAATCTCTCCTAGCCTTTGTGTTCAAATTAGCATCATAACCAGTGTTCAAATTAATACTGGCCATGTCTCTACAACAAAATTTTTGTCGAACACTTTTTAATTAGTTGTTTTATTTCTTCAACAATCTGTGGGACCACAGATATACCCTTCAAGTGACCATACTTATAGAGATTTGCAATTCATTATATTTCGGAAGTTATTTCTAAGAGGAACATATAAGGGCATGCTGAGAGCTCATAAAACTCTTAGAAAGTCTATTAATTATAAGACAGTAATTTATAGCAGTTTTGAGAAAATGCTAAGTAGCTACAAAAAATTATTCTTAAATCCCTATTCCCCCCATTCTGACCTCTGGAAAAAACCTTAGTGAGATTTATTACCCTAAGCTTGGGTAGTTGATGTATCCTGCAGATAACTCAGAGAGGGCGTTCAGGACTCAGGAACTCTATTTTTATGGACCTGCTCATGTGGATATATGGCAGTGGACTTTTGAAGTATGCAAAGTCAGGGCTCCTATGACCTTGGAACTCAGGTTCCAAGGGCATTTGACACTGACGATCCTCTAGCCTTACCGTGACCCTTAATGGGCCTTGTTCCTATTTGTTTCATTTTAGTCTTTGGGTGGGGGGTCACTAATTGGAATTGTTCTTGCTGTTTTCATGTTACTTAGACACAGGCTCACTTTGCACCAGAAAATGAATGAGATCTGCCAGCACAGGGGATGATGCTAAATGTTGTTATGTGGCACATCTTTTCATGGCCACCTTCTCCTGGCCTTTCTCTGAGTTAGGCAGCAAAAGGCATCATTGTCTCCATGTTAAAAGGCAAAGTGCCATCTGTAGACAAAGAATCTGAGAGGTCACCAATGTCTCCGATGAATCGCACTGCTAGTCATTTTATTTATAATTTGAGGAAGAAGCCCAGTGGTGTGATGCAGTGATAGGGGTCCATGGTAAGAAAGAAAAAAACAAAGGCGAACAGGGGGCCCATGCGATAGTCCAGCAGGTACAGCATTTGCCTTGCAAGTGGCTGACCCAGGGTTGATCCTTGGCATCCCATATGGTTGGCCGAGCACCTCCAGGATTAAAATTAATTCCTGAATGCACAACCAGGAGTAATCCCTGAGATTTCTGGGTGTGACTCAAAAAGCAAAAAAAAAAAAAAAAAAAAGACAAGGTGAGCAGGTAAGCAGAGACCAGCTTCTGCCAATGTGAAGATTGAGATTAAGGAAGAGAAACTTTAAGTTAATTTTCTGGATGAAGAGATTGGTTTGGAGCTTCAGGAATGGTGAGTGTGAAGGTAGAATGCCCAAGAGAAGCACTAAAAGGTAGAGCACCAACTCGGTCTCATCCACCCTGATGCCGGAAACACTTTACAAATTCCATAACTCGTTTACAAAGTCTCTGGGCCTCTCTCCAACAATCAGTTTAAACATGTTTCCCAAGCTTTGTGGTCAGACATTTATGCATTATCCCTACAGTTCACAGAAGCTCTGTTTGCTTTTTTAATAATCACCCATTTTATTTTTTTTGTTTCAACTCATTTTTTTGTTTCAACTCAACATAAAATCAGGATATGTACACAAAAAATTAGTTGGTTTGTAATAAAAATGTACTTATACTAACTGAAATTTAATTTCACTTTAAAAGCTTTTTTTTATTTAATATTTTATTATACCACCATGAGATATACAATTACATCATTGTTCATGTTTGGGGGTTTCGGTCACATAGTGTTCCAGTACCCCACACTCCACCAGTGCCCATTTCCCACCACCAATGTCCCCAATTCCCTCCCCCTCCCATAGCCTGCCTCTATGGCAGGTTCTTTATCTCTTTTCTCTCTCCCTCTCTCTCTTTTACTATTCTTTTTTCTTTTTTTTTTATAAAAGAACATCTTTATTATAGAACTTATAAAATTATAATTCTAATGAAACTTTTAAGAACAGGATTGAGGGTCAGAGACAATAGCACAGCAGTTAGGGCATTTGCCTTGCATCAGGCTGACCTGGGTTCTGTTCCTGGCTTCATATAAGGCATATAAATATAGTCCCCGAGCACCACCGCAGTGATTTCTGAGTGCAGAGCCAGAAGTAACCCCTGAGCATTGCCATGTATGACCCCCCCAAAAAAAAAAAAAAGAAAAACAGGATTGAATCTCTACCAAATGTTTCTTGGCTTTTCTTTTTGCTATTTCTTTTTACTGTCTTTTTTTTTTTTTTGGTCCACCCAGTGATGCTCAGGGGTAACTCCCAGCTCTGAACTCAGGAATCACCCCTGGCGAATCACCTATTTTAAATCTTAGAGATTCTGCTAAGGTAGTCATCTTCTAAGAAGCAGATACAGGATAGAATTAGATTTGTAATAGATTCATAGGGTAAATGCGTGTGAAAGAAAAGGAGGAGAGGAAGATGGTTTAGGTGTAAGAAGCTTTCAGACTGGGTGTGGGTCAAGTTCAATTTGGTGATTGGCTCCTGAAGTCTAGGATGGCCGAGAGGAGTGGCGCTCTCAGTGCCCGCTGTGTTCTGTAATTGGCTGGTGTTGGCACCAATGCTAGCGGATGCCAGAGGTGCCGGCCTGCTGGGACTGTCAGCCAATGAATGGCACACTCTCATCACGTCTCTCTTGAAAGGGAATTGGAGTGACACTCCCAAAGCCATCAGAATCCCATGCATGCCTATCCTAAGAATACACTGAATAATCTATTCTATATTGCTTGTTGGAGCTAATTCTCTAAATATGGCCGAGGAATATATTCTTAGAAGAAAGTCAATGAAGATTATTAAATCTCACAATGGACCCCATTGGGCCATTTGAGTCTACTGTATAGGAAATTAAGGATATGTTCCCACATAAAAGACATCCTAACCACACACTTCTGATTGAATGCCCCATACTTAATTCTATCAAATGTGATGGGATACGAGAGCCCAGGTATGCCTGATCCCGAGACTCCGATCCATGGGGCAGAGCTGCTACTGGCTTACCCTGTGCCCAGCTGATCATGAGGCACCCAGAAGGGAAGGCGGGATCTTGCCCTGGCCCACCATCCCAGCAGAGCCGTGCAAGAAGCCAGAGGAACCCCCACACCATGAGGGCCGCCATTTTCAACATCCGGACTCCACAGCTCATCAGAGCTCCACCCAGCAGAAGAGTTGATCTTTCCATTCTCAATAAATGCACTAGATGAGAGGCTACTAAGAATATCCCACCCACACGGCAGAGCCTTGCAAGCTACCCGTGTCGTATTTGATATGCCAAGAACCAGTAACAATTATAGACCTCATTCCCATGACCTGAAGAAATGATTTGAGACTCTTCATGTTCCTCGATCAGGCAGATGCCCTTAGGCTATACTAGCATGTGACAGGACGTATGGAGATGTTACTGGTGCCCGCTCGAGCAAATCAATGAACAACGGGAAGACAAATGACAAGTGATACTTTCAATGCTCAATTCTAGACTGGTATTATCATTTACAATAATTATTAGTACACTGTTCTTTTCTCTGTCATACCTAACCTCTGACTCCCACGCATTTGCAGTTGGTTCCACCCACTGACAAGACCTCCTGATCCATATTTTGTCTGGCCTTGGATTTTGGTATCATGCTATTTTTTTTTAATAAAAACTGGAAATTTAATTTGTTGACTTAAAACCACTTTATTATTATTATTATTATTATTATTATTATTATTATTATTATTGCTTTTTGGGGTCATACCCGGCAAATGCTCAGCACTCAGGCTCTGCACTCAGGAATTACTCCTGGCTCTGCACTCAGGAATTACTCCTGGCGGTGCTCAGGGTATTATATGGGATGCCGGGATCGAACCTGAGCCGTCATGGGCCAGCCGCATGCAAGGCAAACGCCCTACCCACTGGACTATTGCCTGGTCCTAAAACCACTTTAAACTATTGATAAAACCCCCGGATGTCCCTTGACTTTGCTTATGTTGTAAGCTCATTTTCTGGATATGAGAAAATCACTTCTCACTGTGAATAACTTTTCCTAAAAGAATTTTACACTCTGTGTGTGTATGTGTGTGTGTGTGTGTGTGTGTGAGAGAGAGAGAGAGAGAGAGAGAGAGAGAGAGAGAGAAAAGAGAGACAGAAAGAGAGAGAGAGAGAGAAATGGACAATCAGGATGGCTGGCAACCATATTAATTTGAAGATTTGTAATATTTTTTCTAGGCAAAGCCCCTCTGAGGGGAAGATGTCAGTTTGACTTGAGTGCTGTTCAATGGGCAGAAGATCTGCAAGAGCAGAGACTCTCTGGGGAGAGTCCAGGAATGGGTCCATAGCATGAAGAGGGATTAAATTGAGGTCAAACGTCAAAGCCTTAATTATACTGCTTGCATGTCTTTCAAGAAGTCCAAATATAATGGGCTAATCCAAGTAGAAGATTGTATTCTGATGGTTGTGCTTTTTTTTATGCAGGAGCTCAGTTCCATTACAATGACTCCAAAAATCAATGACCCTCAGTCCTTTCATTCACAGTTCTCTGTCACTAAAATGTGCCCCTCACTTGTGTTTATGCTCTAGGATGGATGCCAAAGACCTGACCATCAGAAGCTGGAAATGCACACATCTATATTCAGTTTGACTTCTGGAAATGTGCACATGTGACACTTCCAATAAGTGTCACATTTCATCTTATCTCTTACTGGCTAAGAGCTAGTATTTGGCAGCCTACAGAAAAGGAAGGCACATTTTTCTTTTTGGGGGGCTGGTTAATGAAAGAAATTTGGAGTAATCAATTCAACAGTTGAAGTTTATATTACTAAAAAGGAGAGAAAGTAGATATTGGGAGACATCATTTTGTCAGTGCATACAGCAATGGTCAGGGAGGAAAACAGAAGCGCCTAAGAAGAGAATATTCTCATAAAGGAGATGCCAATTGTATTGCCAAGCAGGGAAAGAAATCAAGAGAAACAGGAACCAAATAAGTCACTGAATTTTGCATCTTTGGATATTTTTGTACTGTAATGGTATTTAGGGTGCTTCAGGGTCTATCTATGCAGTGCCCAAAGCATGCATACTGTTCAACAGACTGACTACATACAATGTACACAGAAAAGCTGCGCTCAATTCCCAGCTCTGTGTGGTTTTCTGAGAACTGCTGGGAGTAATCTCCAAGCTCAGAGCTGAGTGTGGCATATTTTCTTATGCCTAGTCAGCCAGAGACCAAAGGTGTTTTGAAGGTATATAAATCAATGATTACAAAAGAATTTTATGTGGGTGTGTGCAAGAGAGAAAAAACACAAAGATATTTCCAAGGTTTTGTCTTAGAAACTTGGGGAATCCAATTGTTATTTTCTAAAATGAGAGTTTAGTGATTTGGGTTAGGGCAGGACAAGTTTGGTTGGATATGGGAAGCAGAGATGTTGATGATTTCTTCAATGACATAAGAATCATAATTAATAGATAACAAAAAATGGGAGGAGCTTCATAGGTCTTATAGGAGATAAAAACATGGAATAATCTTTGTGGAAACTGAGAGACTGATTGTGACTTCAGAAAAATAGCTGAGAAACTGTGAAGACTATTTTGAATCAGTTTATTTGATGGTTTCCCAGAAGAGACCTGGTGCAGGGCCAAGGGAGAAAACTAAATTTCTGAGGTAAAATAATGACTAAGCTCAGAAGAACACAAGTGGAAAAAAGGGGAGGTATACCTTGTGATGTACTGTGGGCCTGTATCTATAATAAAGGGGATTTTAATCAAAGAGCAGGAAACAATTTCCTTTAAGAGATGCGTTTATCATGACTAATGAGAAACACATACCCTTTGGGGGTCTTTAAACTGATAGTAAAAGAGTGGGACTTCAGTTCTTGAAATAAAATCTGGGCATTAAGGCTAGATATCATACATGTAATTATTCATACAAATGATTATTGACTTAAGCATTTAAAATTTGTGGCAGTCAGGCAATAAAACCAATAAAACATAAGTGCTAATATAATTTTTACTGCTTGATAAACAAATCATATTATTTTCTAGGCAAATCAAAATGTTTAGCACATTATTCTAAGAGAACTTATTTTGTGGAACTGTTTACAATTAACAGCTTAATTGATAATCTCTTTAATGGCAATCTTACACAATCTTTAAGCACATTTTTCCTATGAACATTTCATATTCTAAATCTACTTCAAAGCAGATGGTGGTATGCTCATTTTTGTTCTAAGACATATGGATTGTAAAATTAATATAGTCTTGTTGCTTTCACTGCTTAACTTACATTGGAAGATAACTGAGACACTCTAGAGGAGGAACAAATGGATACCATAGCCTTTGCTTTCAAATATAAATTATATCAATGAGAGGCTTCAAAGGAACTAAATAGCATTTCATTTGCAATTAAACTTTCAGGGAGATATTGAGATATTTGAGGGATCATGCTTTTAGCCAAAAGTATAGGCATTGGGACAAATATGATTTTGCTATATGAGCATATTAAACATTGAATATCTACAATATGTTGGGTAATGGTTTAAATATTCTGTATATATAGTGAAAAATTTCAACCAAAATTCTGGCCCTTGTGTTTTGATATGCTCACATGAATGTCAGACAAAGATTTGGATAGAATGACAGACTTATTAACCAGGAAAAACAAGTCTTGAAATTCATTTACTTGTCCACCCGAGTCTGGCCAGCGTGGTCTCTCCCCGCACATGAGAGCAAACCCTTGGAGCAATGTTGGGCTGGGCCAGAGGCTGGCCGAGCCCCTTACCGGGAGGTCAGCTCCATGGGTTGCTTCCACGTGGAGCCGCCCAGCAGCGCAGCTGTGGGTCTGAAGTGGATGGGTCTGGATCTCTTCCGGGTTGTAAATTAGCTGAGTCTGGTGTGGGTGGGTATCTCTCTTGAGGGGCGACTGGCATGGAGGCAGAGGAAAGGGCAGGGCCCAAAACTCCACTCTGAGTTCGGCTAGCGTGGTCTCTCCCGGCACATGAGAGCAAACCCTTGGAGAAATGTTGGACTTGGCCCGAGACTGGCCGAGCCCCTTACCAGGAGGTCAGCTCCATGGGTTGCTTCCACGTGGGGCCGATATTCTTAGAGAATGCTGATTTTAGGATAAGGTCCTTCCCAAGATCCTTCACATTTATACATTATATACAGT
>JAJIBD010011003.1:0-52774 GCA_021461705.1 Cryptotis parvus
TTATCCACGATCACGATCACGATCTTCCCGTTAATCATCTATTTGCTAGAGCGGGCACCAGTAATATCTCAATATGTCCTGTCACATGCTGTAGGCCAAGGGCATCAGCTTGGTACAGGAACATAAAGAGCCTCAAACCATTATATTAGGTCATGAGAATGATCTAATATAATTGTTACTAACATTTGGCATATCAAATACAACACGAGCAGCTTCTAGGCTTGCCGTGCGGGAGGCATACTCTATAAACACCTCCAAATAAAGCCTTTATTGATGAACCCCCGCCGGCGCTTGATGGGCTGAGTCGGCTGGGTGGAGTTCTGATGAGAGGGAAGTCCAATGTGGAAAATGGCGGCGCCCATGGAGTGGGTGGGAGTCGTCTGGCTTGTTGTGAGGTTCTGCCGGGGTGGTGGGCCAAGGCTGGAACCCACCATGCCTCCCGACTGCCTCATGAGCGGCTGGGCACAGGGAGGCAGGAACCGCTCTGCCCCATGTCTGAGAGTCTCTGGACCAGCATACCTGGGCGGATTGAGGAAGAAACTTGCTCCAGGGTGGGTGTCGATGATCCGGGCTGTGATGGGCTGGGTCGGCTGGGTGGAGTTCTGATGAGAGGGAAGTCCAATGTGGAAAATGGCGGCGCCCATGGAGTGGAGTGGGGGTCGTCTGGCTTGTTGTGAGGTTCTGCCGGGGTGGTGGGCCAAGGCTGGAACCCACCATGCCTCCCGACTGCCTCATGAGCGGCTGGGCACAGGGAGGCAAGGAACCGCTCTGCCCCCATGTCTGAAAGTCTCTGGACCAGCATACCTGGGCCGGATTGAGGAAGAAACTGCTCCAGGGTGGGTGTCGATGATCCGGGCTGTGATGGGCTGAGTCGGCTGGGTGGAGTTCTGATGAGAGGGAAGTCCAATGTGGAAAATGGCGGGCGCCCATGGAGTGGAGTGGGGGTCGTCTGGCTTGTTGTGAGGTTCTGCCGGGGTGGTGGGCCAAGGCTGGAACCCACCATGCCTCCCGACTGCCTCATGAGCGGCTGGGCACAGGGAGAGCAAGGAACCGCTCTGCCCCATGTCTGAGAGTCTCTGGACCAGCATACCTGGGCGGATTGAGGAAGAAACTGCTCCAGGGTGGGTGTCGATGATCCGGGCTGTGATGGGCTGGTCGGCTAGGTGGGGTTCTGATGAGAGGGAAGTCCAATGTGGAAAATGGCGGCGCCCATGGAGTGGAGTGGGGAGTCGTCTGGCTTGTTGTGAGGTTCTGCCGGGGTGGTGGGCCAAGGCTGGAACCCACCATGCCTCCCGACTGCCTCATGAGCGGCTGGGCACAGGGAGAGCAGGAACCGCTCTGCCCCATGTCTGAGAGTCTCTGGACCAGCATACCTGGGCTGGAGGCGATAGCCCAGTGGGTAGAGGCTTTGCCTTGCAGCGGCTGGCCTGTGCCGGCCTGGGTTCGATCCCGGCATCCCATATGTATGTATATATGTATATATTTCTTTGGTTTTATATTATGGCATATATATTATACACACACACACATATATATATACATACATATATATATATATATGCAACCAAGAAGTTTTTAGTATTTCAAGCTGTAGTACCCATCTTGGCTATTCTTTCTTCCTTCTCCCTGTCTCTAGGTCCCCACAGAAAGGGAGGATCTAGATTCCCCTCATTGTCCCATCAGAGACTCCAACTCATGTTCAAGTTGTTTCATCTTGTTACAAGTCACTTTTTAAAAAAAAATTTTATTATACCACCATGCCATATACAATTACAAAAATGTTCATGATTGGGTTTCAGTCATACATTGTTCCAGCACCCACCCCTCCACCAGTACCATATTCCCACCACCAGTGACCCCCAAATTCCCCCTCTCCCCAGCCTGTCTCTATAGAAGGCATTTTTCTTTTTCTTCTCTCTCACTTTCTCTCTCTCTCCCCTCTCTCTCTATGTCTCTCCCCCTCTTTACACATTGTGGCTTGCCCTGCAGACATTTAGGGATTATCATGTAAATCCCTTTGTGTACATTCAGCAATGAGTCACTTTTTAATTTGTAAAATGTTCTCTTCAGTGAAAAGCTATCACATACGTGTGGCAAGTCTTCGTTTGGATTAACTAAGCATATAAACAATCAGTAAATTGTCCCTGGAATTAGAGAAAGTAAAATTAGGTGTATTTACAGTTCATCAATTTAATACTTTGTAAGCTCTCCAATACTGTATAAACTATGGTTTCATCTTCTTTGTCTGGTAAAACCAACAACTGCAGTATGACAAAGGTTTAAGGTTTGTTTGATTAAACCCCTTAATCAAATAATATACACATGTAACCTTGCCTTTACACTTCTGAAGAGCTCTTTACAGGTATCGTCTCTTTTATCCTTTCTGGGACTACTTTGATTTTGGATCTGGGCCTCCAGTTTTATGACTCCAAGGTCAATGCTCCTTCTTTTCCATAACAGTTGCCTTCACTCCTTCCAGATGCCTTAGAGAAGGTCTATCTAAAAATTATTTGTAGAGCCCTCATTTCTCAATTCACTCTGAAGAAGAGGTGGAGAAAGAGGTGGAGATGGTTCATGACTCATCCAGTAGCTTCAGCAGAACCTTTCAGCTCTTTCCTTATTGACAGTACCCAAGTACATTAGTATATTAAGTATTCCAGCAATGAAGATACTTAATTCACCAGCATACTCTAGTGTATTTAACCTGGAATTTTATTTTCACACTCCTCTAATTTTTACAGAACACAACACTCTTGTAACTACTAAAGACAAAAATTTTAAGAAATAAAAGATACACCTGTGAAATCAAATCCATCCTGTAGCCTTCCTTCCTCCCTCCCATCTAGAATGGGGATATCGAGTTAGGTAAGGCTGGATCATCCCAGGCTGAGTGAAATGAATGTACAGCAAAGAAATAGGTAGTAGGGAGATTATTTTTAAGTGAGACAGCCGGGATAAACATTCTGGGCAGGAGAGTAAAGGATTAGAGACAGAACCTGGGTGCAAAAACCCTGAGGATAAAATCGCAATAAATGACAGGAGGTGAGAAAGCTCTGTTATAGAATTCTGGGGAGACTGAAAGGGGGAAATATGTCTAATTGTTTAGGAAAAAATATCCAGTACCACAGTGATTGAGCAGGAAGGATGAACAAGAGTGAGGATCAAGACTGACTTCAAACTTTCTAGGCTTCCAGGCCCAATGAATAGAGGACATAAGGCATCTGTGACATCACCCTAAGCTGGCAACAGACTCTCCAGGTTAGTTAAGAGCATTTACTTTGAAATCCTGTCTTGGTACACAGATTTGAGCAAATCACGTTAGTGTTTCTAAATATATTTCTCCCAACTATTAAAGAGTAGTATTGAATATTAAAAGAGGTTTCCATGTAGCGATTGTAGAAACTAAGTTACTGAATCTTTAGCTTGGGATAGTGCCTAGAACAATTTAGGTGGTGCTCAACAGAACTCTCTTGTAAAGAAAGAAATATTCCATCTTTGGACATGCAGGCTGTAGGGTGATAGTAAATTAGAGTGATTGGGGACAGGGGGTGGGGGTGGCGGTCACACCTATCATTGATCAGAGCTCGTTCCCTCACTCTAGACTCAGATAACTAAGTGAACTCAGGAGACCATATAGCGTGCAGGAATTGAACCTGGGTCATTCACATGCAAGGCAAGTTTCTTACACTCTGTACTATCTCTCTGGCCCCTAAAGTGGGATCTTTATTTGTTGCTCTCTAGTCAATAGGAAGTAGGAGACTGGAGGTCATGTGCTACATGATGTAAACTACAAATGCAATTTGAGAATAAATCCCCATAGAAGAAATGGATAACCCTTGATAATCTGTTTTCTAAGACACCTAATGTGAGAAGTATCTGAAGCTCCAAACATCAAACCTTGTTAATATTTATAATTATGGTGAATATATCATTATGTTAATATTTATCATTATGAATGTATCATTATGGTGAATTAACCTTGTTAATATTTATCATCTTCCTCATCACAGTGAGGAAGATGTGTGCATCCACATGAGAATTAGACACTATGGGGGACAGAAACTGAATGATGAGAATTTCAAATGAGTATGACATTTAGCCCAATTCTGGGAAGTTGAACAGTGCCCTGACGGTCCAGAATGGCAAACCACAAACCGGGTTTGATCCACAGCACCCATTTAGTTCCCTGAGCACTGCCAGGAGTGATCCCAGAGTACAGAAACAGGAGTGATCCCTGTCCACCACTGCCAGATGTGGTCCCCAAACAACAACAAAAAGAGAATGAACAGACCACAATACAACATAATGTTACTCACCTTTCCCAAAAATCAGACTCTTGATTTCTTGCATTTTAAGCTACATTTTGGAAAGATTTGTATGGATATATCAGAGAAGACTCTACAATATCAGCAGTATTTGAAGATACCAGGGTTTTTTTTTGCCAAGTTGGAAACTTCTAAGGTATCAAGATAGGTCAGTATATGCAGGGGTACCACAAAGATATTAAACAATTCTTCGTAACTAGTTATGGAGTTACTCTATAACTATAGAGCTTTTATATATCTAGTTGTTGCATTTAGTATTGTCATTTTATCTTAGCTTCTGAACAGTCTGTCACCTGAGGCAGTGAGCTTTTTATAATTGAACAATATTTTGGGACTGATGAAAAGTCAATAAAATTCAAAATTGAGTACAAAGAAATAAAATTAAATTGGACAATACCCATGTTCATTCATTTCCGTAGGGGTCTATGGCTTCTTTCACTTTCGACAATGGCAAGTCTGAGTAGGTGAAACAATGATCAAAAAGCTCACACAGCTTGGAAGAAAATCGCCAGAAATGTTTGGAGCATCCAGTGGCCTTTGTTTAACTGGAAGATACTGTGAGGGAGAAAGTATTTTTAATTTAATTTTTTAATCTTATACCACCGTGAGGTATACAATTACAAAACTGTTCATGATTAGGTGTCATAGAGTTCCAGCACCTGTCCCTCCACCAGTGCACATTAGAGGGAGAAAGTTTTTGCCTTAGATTTGGGTAGGAGGCCATGGTTCACTTGGGAAACCACCCCTGCAACTACCTATAGTGATGGAAAACCAGGGTATGCTGCAGTGGTGAGAATATATAGATAATGAGTTGGGAATAATTGTTAGAGAAATCGAAGAGTGGAAACTTGGATGACAGCACCGTACAGGGAAGATATTGACAGTGGGGATGGGGAAAGTGGTTCGACAGGGTGTGGCCTGAAGGGTAGGTAGAGTGCCAGAAAGGAAGACATAAAAGTTCAATCAAAAGAGAATTAGGGGCTGGAGCGATAGCCCAGTGGGTAGGGCGTTTGCCTTGCACCGGCCGGCCCATGCTGGCCCGGGTTCGATCCCGGCATCCCATATGGTCCCCGAGCACCACCAGGGAGCAATTCCTGAGTGCACAGCCAGGAGAAACCCCTGAGCATTGCCGGGTGTGACCCAAAAAAAAATAATAATAAAGAAATAAAAAAGAGAGAATTATAAAATCTTTTCCTGTGCTTGATGAACCCAAAGGTATTCTTAGTATCTGTTTTATTTTATAGCACAGTAAAATAAATCTGTTGTCCTATCTCTCAGCAAGAGGGGATTTTCTAAATGTTCTTGTTTATAAATGTGCAGAAAATTTTTGCACAGAGAGTCATGCTTTTGTTGGCCAAAGAAAGTGAGCACTTGCTGGTTTTCTGGCAATACTAACAAAAATACTGAAGTGTATTTATACTCTAGGGGCCAAAATGAATTTCAAAATGACAGAGCTCAGATACTTAATCAGACTAGCTTTCCTCTTCTGCCTTCACTAGTTTAACAACTTTGTCAAATCTCTTCCTCTGAAATCCACTTCTACAACCCGGTTGAAACTAATTGTCCCTACTGCCACATAAACAAATAGCAGACTTCCCCGCTGGGGCTCTCAATAGTGTGGTCTCCAATCTGTGAATGAGATAAGCAGCTACAGCCACTGAAAGTACAGGATGAAACTCTTTGATTTCAAATCCCCCTTTTACTGCTTCTTAAAAGTGGGATTTCATTAACATGTGACCATCACAAAAATGTTTACTTCACACTGTTTTGAAGCATAATTGTATTCAAGTTAAATGCCATGCTAGACATTGGAACATTATGTTCTTGCTCCAAATAAGGCAAGATACCTATTTTGTAGCCCAACATAAGTAACTCTTCATCTGTGCCAATGAGGGAACAAAATATTCTGCTAATAAAAACCCACACAAACCCAGTATCCTACTTTGGCTAATAGCTTTGCAATCATTTCCCAGGGGAATAATGACTACTATTCACAAGCAGATCCTCTCAGCATTTGGTTTTCACATTTAGTGCTTGGCCCTGTGGTGGTGCCAAGAGATAGCTCACTGCTCTTTATTCTTTCCTAGTTCCTTATTACCAGTCAGTGTTCTGGCATTTCAGCCACATTTAAGGGTCTCTACAACATGCCTTTGCAGTTTTTTCCCCATTAATTCACTTGTAGCCCTTTCGCACCTGTCAGCCAAAATGTCTCACACTTGCATTCTGGGCATAGCAGCTACTGGGCAATTGGGGGTTCGGGGACATCATATTATATAAATAATGTATATAATAGTATATAAATTAATGGCTCAGAAATTTTTAATCAAATCCTAATTCCACGACCAACTCACCGTGTACCTCCAGGCAAGTTTCTATTTTTACTCATATTTTATGATTTACTATAGGTTTATATTTCTTCAGAATTTTGTTTTAGAATTTTGTATCTTCATACCTCTTTACATATAAGAAGTGTCAAGCTACTCCCATACCCACTTCAAAGTACAGGCAAGTTTCTTAACTTTTCTGTGCTATAGTCTGATTATCTACTAACATCCGTTTAATACATGTAACAAGAATACAAAGAGACAACTGGAGGAAGCAGAAGGGCAGGATTGCCACTGAACTTAATATGAAAATTCAAGAACTTATAAATCACAAATGATGGATATAATGATTTTAAAAATAATTTTCTGAGTTACAAACTTTTAAAATAGAAAACAAATTTTCTTGCTTCCTGTACTGCAGCATACTAAGATCACCATTTACAAGCTATCAAGAGATTTGCAGTTTAAATACAGGCAAAAAGATACACATGACAACCCTTTAATGTATGTTCTGTAATCCATAGTCTGAAAGGGAAGGAAAAGAGAAAGAGAGAGAAAGGGAAAGAAATAAAGAACCTGCCATGGAGGCGGGCTGGGGGAGGGAACCGGGGACATTGGTGGTGGGAGATGGGCACTGGTGGAGGGGATGGGTGCTGGAACACTGTATGTCCAAAACCCAAATATGAACTTTTTAATTGTATATATTTGTAATTGTATATCTCACGGTGGTATAATGAAATACTTTAAAAAAAAAGAGATTTGCAGAAATGGGCATCACCACTTGGAACCACTCATCACACCTATTCAGACTCTTGGAAGAGTTACAATGATGGTAGATTGTGGTTCTGATGTTCGATCTGGTTCTTCCTCCTATATCTTGATCAGAGAATAGAACTAGCTGCAAATTTTCCTGGCATTTCCCCCCTTTTTCTTTCATAAACATATATCCCCCAGCTTACTGTGAGGGGCAATTTTTATGCTAAGAGAGCAAGATGTATAATCTGCCTTTCATGTAAGACATGGGGAAAGAGCTCCACGGAGGCATAATGAGGTAAGACTCCCCGGCGCAGAATGACCAGTTTCTTTACCCATGTGCTTTCTCTACTGCAGGCAACACTTTTTTAAAATTTTATTGTTTCAGTTTGACTTTTATAACCACTGCACTGAGATGTCATTCATATGTCATATAATGTTCACGCTTAGAACACATAGTTTAGTGATTTTTAGCATATTAATAGAGTTGTGCAGCAGCCACCACAATGAATTCTAGAGGATAAAATATGGAGCGATAGCACTCCAAAAAAAGAAACCCTTTAACCATTAGTAGTCATTCTGTGTTCCTCCTTAACTCCTGCTCTGGAAACTACTACCTGTGTGCCATATGTGTTTTCCTATTCTGGACATTACACACTGATAACCTCATATAATATGTGATGGTGTTTTGAAGGTTTGTCCACTTTTAGCATGTGTATGTACTTCATTCATTTTTATTGCCAAGTTATACTCCATTGTATGGATATGTTTGTTTTGTTACTCCATTCATTAGCTTATGAACCTTTGTTTTATTTCCACTTTGGGGCTATTATAAAATAGTACTATTATTAATTTCATATATAAATTTATGTGTAAATGTATGGTTTTATTTATCTTGCATACTTAGGAGTAGAATTGCTGCATTATAAGTAGTTTGGTGTTAAGGTTTTAAAAAAAGTGTTAAAGTGTGTCCCAGCATGCCTATACCAGTTTGTATCCCCACCTCCAAAGTCTGTGGGTTCTGCTTTCTTTACATCCTCATGAAGATTTGTTATTCTCTGTCCTTTACCGTTATTACCATCCTACTTGATGTGAAGTGTTCACTGTTTATAGCTCTTATTTGATTTCTCTACATGATTAATTGATATTATTTTTATGGGCTTACATTTGTATGTTTTCTTTATATAAATCTTATTCAAACTCTTTTCACTACATTTCTGACAATGAAGCATGTTGTTATGATATAGTATATAGTTTTAGCCTTCATTAATTGACTTTTATTATTCTGAGTCCTTGAGTACAAATGTATGTTCTAGGCAGGAAACGTAAGAACTCTACTTCCAAGTGTGAACAGGAAGACAGGAATCAGTGTTTAGGACCTCTATTCTAATTGTAATTATGGCTATAAGCAAGGAAGACAGGGAAATCAGTTGTTTCCTCAATATGTCTTGTTATAAAAAAATTTTGGACTTGATATAAACCTTGGTTCCGTTCCATGTACTGCCTGGTGTCTGTAAGCTAGTTTGCTAGGTAAATCACTGTCTTCCCATATATCATTGATTTGCTCAAGCTGGCACCAGTAACATCTCAATATGTCCTGTCACATGCGAGATAGCCCAAGGGCATCATGCTGCTCCAGGAACATAAAGAGCCTCAAACCATTCCATCAGGTCATGGGAATGAGGTCCATAATTGTTACTGGTATTTGGCATGCCCAGCCACTCATGAGGTGCCCGGGAGGGATGGCAGGTTCCAGTCCTGGTCCACCACCCCAGCAGAGCCTCACAACAAGCCAGATGACCCCCCACTCCATGAGGACCTCCATTTTCCACATCCAGACTTCCTCCTCGTCAGAACTCCACCCAGCAGACCAGCCTATCACAGCTCTGCTCTTGCGGCTGCTTGTGGCTGCGCCGGTTCATCAATAAATGTTGTATTTTGAGATGACTACAAGAGTATGCTACCCCACGGCAGAGCCTGGCAAGCTACTCATGTCGTATTTGATATGCCAGATACCAGTAACAATTATAGACCTCATTCCCATGACCTGATGGAATGGTTTGAGGCTCTTTATGTTCCTGGAGCAAGCAGGTGCCCTTGGGCTCTACTTGCATGAGACAGGTCATATGGAGATTTTACTGGTGCCCGCTCGAGCAAATCGAAGATAAACGGGAAGACAGTGATTTGGCATGTCAAATACGACACAGCTTGCCAGGCTCTGCCGTGTGGGTAGGATACTCTAGTAGTCACCTCAAAGCTCCAGCATTTATTGATAAGCTGGGTGGAGCTCTGAGAAGAGGGGCACCCGGATGTGGAAAATGGTGACTCTCATGGTGTGGGGTTCCTCTTGCTTCTTGTGAGGCTCTGCTGGGGTGACTAGAACCCACCATCCCTCCTGGACGCCTTGTGATTAGCTGGGCACAGGGAGAGCAAGTAGCAGCTCTGCCCTGTGTGTGAGGTAAATAAGTGTATTTAAATCTTACCTCCCCTCTTCTTCTTTTCAGCTGTAAGCTTTCCTTTCTAATTGAAATACAATATACATAGATATAATTTTCCCTTTGCTGTATAGTTTAAATTTTGACAAATGCTCCCAGATATTAAGGGTAATAGAAAATATTTTCTCTCATATCAAAAACTTCCCTTTGCCCCTTTTCAATCAATCTCCTTCCCTCACAGTAAACCTTTGGGAATTACTGATTTGATTTCTCTATCTTTTTGCTCTTTTTCCATAATGCAATGCAGGTTTCAATAGATAACCTTTTGAACCTGACACTTTTTCATTTAACACAATTTTTGGGAATCATTCATGCTCTTGCACATCTTTTGTGAATTTAATCACTGATGTTTAACCATTGATGTTTACAAACATCAAATTGGTTTGTGTGTTTGTTTCTCTTGGTCACTTTAAACGATTTTATAAATTTCAATGCAAAGTTGTGGTACCATTTGGCATTTCCAACAACATGTGGCGCACCCATTGCTCACTTCCTCACTAACTCTTGTTGTCAAAAACCGGGTTATTCCACCTACCAGTGGATCAGCAGTCCCTGCCCTGTGTCTGTCTCAGGACCATTAGATAGAAAGAAAAGTGAAACAAAAGTGCTTTATAAACTATAACGCGCTATTTCCAAGTAAGAAATGCTGCCACTTACGATCACGCCCACTTATCAGTGAAACTTGTTTCCCACATAAGCTGAACTGTTTCATCCCCCCACGGCCACATCCCCTACATCTTGGCAGACAAAGCAAGTTACAAGTCTAAAGCAACAAGAGATTTTCCCTTAGATCCATTCTGGAGTTTTCTTTGGCTCCAGTTTTTTGAACTTTTCACAGAAGCAGATAAATGACCAAGATGTAAATCATCAAGGCTGAGTCAGTTTTGTAAAGAAAAATGACCCCATGTGATGGAAGTCAGCAGAAGTGGAGTCAGTAGGACAGACAGACGTTGTGACATGCTGTGGGAGTAATAACTTCCTGCTAAACAGGCAAGTCCCCCTGGGGAAGCCATGCTGGACGACCACATGAGGAGGACCCTCGTCTGCATGACCCCTTCTGGGATGGGTGGAAAAACTGATAAAAGTAATAATTTCCTTTTTTCATGTTTAAAGTTTACTCTCTGCCATGACAAAAACAGAAAGATGAAAAAAACAGTTTTCTCCTTTACATCAGTAAAAAAATGCTAAGTGAAAAATATCCTTGGTTGCATGTAGAAATATGCCTACATATGCACATGTTTCTTCACCAGTATACACATATATATTTCCTTGCTCTGTCATACAAGAGGGTTTCAAAGCATCTAACCCTCTGGGAACAAGGAGCTAAGCTTTTCCTCAGACACTTGTATCTATTACTACTCTCTAGTAAAAGGATATATAGATCCTAGGAGAAAAAAGTACATTGGGCAGAAACTGAGAACAAAAAAAGTAAGGTATGAACTTTATAATAAATACATTTGCTTGATAAATAGTAAGCAAATGTACCATAATAACTTAAGAGATAAATAAAAGGGAAAATTAAATACTAGGTATAAGAACATTCTGAAATATAAAGTAAGGTATGAACTTTATAATAAATACATTTGCTTGATAAATAGTAAACAAATGTACCATAATAACTTAAGAGATAAATAAAAGGGAAAATTAAATACTAGGTATAAGAACATTCTGAAATATATTTTTGTTATTTCTCTATAAATTTAAAACTATTTCAGATAGAAATGTTATCCATATGAAATTTGAAACAAGATCCTGTTCTTTTTTAAGATTACATGAGATGAATTATGTGAGCACAAATGAAACATTTATTATGATTATTTTAAATCATTACCTCCCATTAAGAGACCGAAAAGAGAAAAATGGCTATAGTTTTGGAAGACATTTCCTTTCTAAAACATAAAATGTGTGAAATAATTGGTCTGAAAAGAAGAAACAAAGTTCAATCAGAATCTTAAGTACAAAATCGATGATCATTATTCTCAAGTTAAAAGTAAAATCCAACTTGGTTTTAGTTCTCTAAAAAGTTATTCAGTTTTGATTTTCAAATTAGCAAATAAGAACAACTTACAGTGTAGTCAAACTCAGTATTTACGCAGTAAGACACTGCCACTTACCTGTGTACAGTATCGGGATCATATATAGGGCAGTCCCTCAGATACTGTCTACCAAGGGAAACTCCCATATTGTTTTTAACAAAGTATTTTTCTGGCCACAAGTACCTTTTTCATCTCCTAAATAATAATGATGCCTTTAAAGGTTATGTACCAATTAAATCTTTCTTGCTTTCTGGTAAACTTGCTGTAACAGAAAGTGTCTGACAAGATGTTTTTACATTAAGATCTGAGTCTCCAGATGAGTCTCCAGATGAGGGGTGAATCTGAGCCAAGAATTTCACTGTCACCACCTCCCATGTAGCAGTTCTCCAACAGCAGCTCCCTCCCCCCCCCCACCCCCCTCAAGCTCAGCCAACCAACCATTTTATGTGAAAGGCTTTCTTCTCCTTGGGCTCTGACCTTAGGCCCTCCCTACCGTTTGGACTCTCCAGGGCCACGTTGGCTCATTTTACAATCAACTGGCATTTATTAGTTGATGACAATGCAAAAGAAACCTTAGCCCCTGGGTAACGAGTTATGGAAGCTGGTGCAGTTAGAGAGTTCCTAGGTACTGAGTGCAGTCTTCCGTTTTATGTGTCTCACCCTGAGTCTGGCTCATCACAGTTTCAGTCTGAAAGCTGTCATTTGTGTGTGTATCTCCACCTCAGGTTGTTAATTCTACTCTCAACTAAGTGTGCCCAGCTTGTCTTCAATGTCATCTCACACTTTTCTTCATGAGGGTTTAAGTGAAATGGTGACTGGGTATTTATTTAGACAAGTCAGCACTACACTCTGCTTGAAATGTGAGAAAAAAAATATGTTCTTAAACCTTCTGCCATCCTAGGACATAGTTACTGTTATTCCCATTTTATACATGGAGCTGTACACTAGCTGATAAAGCGCACATCTTGCTTGTGTAGAGCCTGAGCTTCCAGGAAAGAAAGATGAAATTCCGTTTTATAGAAGGGAACACTTAAGCTCAGATTTAGAAAGCATATCAGAGGTCACACACTTGAGACCCAGGAGACCTGGAATAATCCATTGCCCGTGAAAACCCTCCATGTAACATCACCGAGACTAGAGCTCCATCATGTTCTTTGCTCCCCACGGTGTGTGACCTCCTTCCTCCACAGCATTTATGAGCATGTGTCTATCTACCCTGAAGATCTCCAATATTTCCTTCACCCACCTTTATCTCACCATAGTTTTCCATACAAGGAAACACAACATGCAGATTGGAATTTTTATTTTATATTAATGTTTGAGAAAAAATTATTTTCAAGCCAATTAAAAATAACGAAGTCCAAGGGCTGGGAAGAGCACAACAGGTAGAACATAGGTCTGGCCCAAGTTCAATCCCCAGCACCCTGTTTGGTTCCCTGAGCATCACCAGAAGAGATACCTGAGCACAGAACCAGGAGTAAGCCCTAAGCACCACCAGGTGTGGCCCAACACACACACACACACACACATACACACACACACACACACTTGCTTTGGGAGTAAAACTCACTCATTTTAAACATTTAGATGAGACCTCTTTGGTTTGTCTTCAACCCGTGGTGCCCTCCTTTCCTCCTAGGACCTCACATACTCCTTAACAAAACTGTCATATTTGAAAACACTTTATTTCCTAGAGATGTTTTTCTCGAGTCCAATTATTGAAGACCTAAATGGAGTTGATAGGTTCTTAGAGCTGGGATTCTTCTGAAAAAAAAAAGAACCTTAAGATTTGACAAGATCTCTCCCTCCTGAACCTATCAGTCTTGTTAACAAATGGTGCTGAGAGGGAGGGAGAAAATCACACAACCCACAGCCATGCCTCTCACCCCAAGTGGAGAAGTTGTGGAGCAACACCAGCTGAGTGACTGTCCACAATGTCTGAGGGCAGGAGAAATATTAGTCTTTCATTTGAAGCACCATACGGTAGTGGAAGGGGTGAAAACCCTCCCATGTTACTTTGAAAGCTCCTACATACTAGTTAGTGTGTGGCTTTTAGTAAAGGCAAACTCTCTATGCTTTATTTTCCTTACTTGTGAATAGAAAAACGTCTACATTGTTAATGTGTTATTTAGGAGGAAGGGTGGGAAAGGAAGGGGAGGAGAGAGTGAGGGAGGGAAGAAAGGAAGGAGGGAATGAAGGAACATTTCAAGATAATTTTTAAATAAAAAGTCAGAATCTTGAAAGAGAATCTTGGATGTTATAAGACAGAATGCTTAAGCAAAAGGAAATAGTGATGTGATTGAAAGTTGGTCAGAGCTTGCTGGCAATTAGGAAAAGAAGACAAGAGAATGTGGATTTTATTCTCATCTGATAAAAAGGAGTGCAAAGAGGAGGGAGTCCCCCTGAAAAGCAAATAGTCTTAAAGAGCAGTTTTAAGAACAAACACAATAGTACAAATAGTTTCCTTACTGCTGTATTTTATATTGACCCTTAATGAAACATAATTTAGCAGCATTGCTTTCAAAGTTTGTGCTTGTGGAGACCTAAAGATAATCTAGTCCAGGTGTGTTACTCCCTGACAGCGCTGTTGGCAAAGGAGCAATGTTTATACGATTTAAGGAAGGAATGTTTCATATGATACTGAGGCTGTCTTTCTCGAATACCATTTGTCTCAGCCAGGCTTTTGACAGTGTAACATGCTACAGACCATTAAAAATAAGAGCAAATCCTTTTGTGTATATATAAAAAAATCCCACCTTGTTCTACTTCCCTTCCCTTCATTATTCTACTTCCTAGAACCCTTTGCCTCTCTACCTATAGAGTGGGCAAAAACATTTAACATATGGTGACTCAGAATGAGGGAAGGAAGGGGGAAATTCGTTTTCCTCTGTACAGAATGGCATTACCATTGGTGTTTCTATCTACAAAATGTATTGCTTAAAATATTGAAGATGAAACTGGAACTTGGTGAGGGAGAGAAGGAGAGAGAGGGAATTAATGAACGAATATGAAGTACATTTGCATGCTAATAAACTTAAAAGGTCCTATTTCCCAAAAGAATGAAGTTATGCATGTGAAACCTGGTGCAGTCCTGTCCCTCAGATATTGCTCTACAGATATTTGATGAATGACTCAGTAAGTGGGCCATGGAGGAGAGGACCAGCCAGCAAGGGTCAGGAGTACAAAGTTGCCCATTGGCCACTGCAGTGTAGAAACAAATATGGCTTTCAAACCGTCTGTTTCTGACACCCTTTCTAGGATAAGTATCCCCAAAATGTGACCCTCAGATTAACCGGGTTCATTTGTCAACTACAGTTCTATTCTAGAGGCAGACCGCCAAAAGTAACTGGGCTGGTCCAGAGTAACTGGAAATGAGTTCTTCCTCCTGTCATCGGTCCTCCAGCACTTTGCTTCTTGAGGCCACTCTTGGAATATCAAACATTTGTTCATGCAGTCACTCATCCAGAAATAATCTTTTGAATGTATACTATAAGTTAGAGCACTGCTTTAGGCTCTGGAGAGGCTGAGGTGAAAAGAAGATAGAAAAAAAATTCTCCCGTAGATAGTCTCGGGGAAGACTGTCTTTCCCAGGTTTAGAGTTTGAAGGGTTGAACCAGGAAGGTGCTGCTAAAATGAAAGGGATTCAGCCTCATGCCCTGCCTAGCCTCTCCGCTCAGAACAGCTTGAACAGTTCTGTACCCCAGACATCCCCATATTGCCCTTGGATTCCCAACTTTGAAACCATTTTATCAAGTGACCTTTAAACTCCTTACAGTTTGTGTGTGCATGCACACAGGCACACTCTTAGCCACACACACACACACACACACACACACACACATACACACAGAGTAAAGTATCTTAGTGTTAAGGAGAGGACCAGAAGAAGCCACACATTCTGATCAAACCATATTAGGTCTGGTCATAAGGAAATACTCACTAGACCCAAGTTAAGGAAGTCACAGACAGATTCTAGGAGAGGGTCATGCCACCGACTGTGAAATCTGCAACCCTTGAGATGACAGATGATAGGAAAGGCAGAGAAGTATGGAGGAACTATTCCAAACCAGAAGACTCTGAAGAGACCTGAGATCAAAATGCAGTGTTCTCCCCAAACACCATCAGCTTTATCTGGGAATTTAGAAACACAAAATCCTCTGCTTCTCCTATATCCAGACCTACTGAGTCTGGCCGACGTTATAGCAAAATCATCCCCAATGATTCCTATGCATGTTTATGTTTGAAAATGGCCATAGTCCTATATCAGCAGTTTCCAAACACAAGATTTCACCAGAATCATTTGGGAAAACTTTTTTAAAATGACGGATTCCAACCTACCCCTCACTCCAAATATATCAAATGCAATACTAAATGCTGAGGCCTGCAATTTGGTATTTAAAAAAAAGTTCATACAGGTGATTCTGATATATTTAGAAACCACAGGCTCTACATATATTGTTGTATGCAAGGGTGAGTACGGTGGGGTTTGTGGAACATGGACCTCAACCCACAAATTGGAGAATCAGCACCACAATTCCTACTCTAGGAACTGAGATGTGACCCCCAAACTAATACTGCAGTGTGGGGTGGAATGTAAATAAATATTGCTGGTTCACATTTTCCAGAACATTTAAGTGCATTTAAAAAACACTTTTTTTAAAAAGATTGTTTGTAGATCTTTTAAAACATCATACTCTTTCCAATCCTTGTTTGGCAGAGAACTTAATCAGATTTAAAATGTTGAGTGTTCCTTGTAAGGTTGTATGTTTATTTTCTTCCAGGGCATGTAAAGCAACACATCTGGGTTTGATCATTAAAATGCTAAAACATATTCAGCATTTTTAGAAAGTCTCAAACCAAGTTTATATGTTACAGGTGTTGAGTATACATGTTAGAAAAGTGCATTTTGTTTAGAATTAAAAGACTGTATATACATATAGTGATACTTATACACACATACCAATTTGTTTCAGAAAAATTTGACTACTTGAGCTTTTTACTATAGAGTAGGAAAATATTTAATTTTTATATGAAAATGAATAGTTCTCAGGTGTTGTTCAACTCAATTCACAGCAAAATTTGCTCCTGCTTCCTTAGGATCATCTATGATTTTATCTGTAGTATCATTGGAATGAAAGATTTTTCTTTATTAATTCTACCAAGCTACAAAATGAGCATAAAATATAAGCCTTAAAGAGGGGGTTGGTATCTTATGGGCATATTCTAAGCTTGGCATGGAGAGTTCACCAGGAGCATAGACGCCAGAAAGGGCTGGACAATGGAACAAGGAGGAAAACAATACATGAGTACCAGATTGTAATTTATGATATAAGTTCCTTCTGAGTCTGAAGGAACATTACGTGTGTGTGTGTGTACATGTGTGTCCATGCATGTGCACATCATTCTAGGAATGGAATCCAGGTCTCACACATGCAAGGCAAGTGCTCTCCACTGAAGTAGCAGGTCCTTTCCCCAATCAGTGAACAGTCAGTGAATATTAGAGCTGAAGCTTAAGCTAAGCCCTCTCTGACTTCAAAACTGGATAGTTCCCCCATTTCTGGCTTCCCAAATACATCTAATATAGAAATTTTGCCTAGTCAACTTGCCAAAACAAGGTCTTGGTTTTCTTTGCTTTATTTGGGGCCATGGTGCTTTGTGTTTGGATTAGTTCATTTTGTTTTTGTTTTGGAGGAGGGGACATGGCATATGGTGTGTTACTTTCTATGATTTAAATGGTGGTTTTAACTTTCATTCTTTCATCATCACGCCCTAAGCACCTTCCAAGTACATATTTCTCTAAAGAGATTTCTAGGCCAGATGGAACACATCTTTCCTTGCCAGCATTAAAAATGCGCCACTCTCGACCGAGAAGCTGGACTGGTGTTTGCCACACACTGTCTTGCCAAAATTCTCTAATTCTTACATACCCAGCTTCCTTCCCCCACCAATGTCCACACAGGTCTATCACTTTTACAGACACTGTCAACACACCCTTAGAAACTATCAGTACCCCAAACTTCCAAAACTGCTCACCTGAAAATAAGCAGGTGTTCATTTAACTTCGGCTTTGTCAGCTAAGGGACTAGTCTCCAAAATAGATCCTCTCCTCCTCTGGCCTGAAACCCTCTTCAGCCTGCTCATCGCCAAGGATTTGCATTTCTGAGCTCTTAACTTTGGAGGTCACTCCCAGTAATGCTTGGAAAACCAGCAGTGACTTGCTCAGGAAAATCACCATTAATTTTTACAAGTCAGGTAGCTGCTGTGACATACCAAGCAAGTTTCTCTTGTGGGGAAATTATACCTAGAATGTTTTCCTTTCGGAGATAGTTCACTTGGTTTTTACTCAGCATCGGAATCTAGTCTTTCCCCAGGGAAAACGATCTACTTTTCACAAAGTGTGAAGATATTACAACAGACCATGGTACAGGCTGTCCTCTTATCCCACTTACACAAATGTAATTGAAGTCTAACGTCCTGTTTTTTCCTGCACAGAGCCCTGGTTCTCAAGGAAGCTGCTTTTCTACCCTCCTCTCCCTTATTCTCTTTTAGCTATTTGGTCCACAACTGGCAGTGCTCAAGGCTTTTTCCTGGCTCTATGCTCAGGGATTACTTTTGGCAGTGCTTGGGCAATCCTGATTCCATCCCCTTGTGGTCTCCCAGCTAGCCAAGAGTGATTCCTGAGCACAGAGCCAGGAATAAGTCCTGAGCACAACCGGGTATACCCCACATCCCCATCATTTTTATCACTTGTCTTCCTGTTGTTTATTGATTTGCTAGAGCACATCTCCATACGTCCTGTCGAGTGCTAGTGTAGCCCAAGGGCATCTGCTCGCTCCAGGAACATGAAGAGCCTGAGACCATTCCTTCAGGTCATGGGAATGAGGTCTATAATTGTTACTGGCTTCTGGCATATCAAATACAACATGGGTACCTTGCCAGGCTCTGCCGAGAGTGAGTGGTACACTCTCAGTAGTAGGCTCTCATCTTGAGCTTTACTGATGAACCTCAACAGGGAGAGATCTGCTTATCTCTTAGGTGGAGCTCTGAGGAGCTGTGGAGTCCGGATGTTGAGAATGACTGACCTCATGGTGTGAGGATTCCCCTGGCTTCTTGCTAGGGGAAGATAACTTTTAATAATTGATTACAGAAGGAGAGAATAATTCAACTGTATCAATTATTTAATAATTGATACAGTTGAATCAGTTGCATAGGGAAGGCTAGAACCTGCAGCAGCTATTGACAGCTCATACAGCCATTGGACTAAGGGATGGCATTTGCATATCTAAGTATATCTAAATATTTTCCCTAAATGACTTTAAAAATGTAATTTAGATGTAATAAAATTTATGCGTATTTAAAATGTAATATATACATGCATATATATGGTCTATAATCTAAAGGACTTGATAATCTATATGAGGTAATATATAAGATAGATAATGTATATAATCTATGTGTAATCTATATGAGATAGATATCTGTATAAGTTAGATGTACCTACAAGTGACAATTGCAAGACAGACTGTGTTGTTTTATGTTATTACACTTATTCCATGCCTGTCATAGCTCCTGGCAAATTCATAGGCATGTCATTTATGGAAAGAATAAATATTGTTATAGTGTTATAACAGTTTATATGTTATAAAATATATGTATTTTATAAATAAAATGCTTGGATCAAAGAGCAATAGAGAGTCCAAGACTTCCAATGATAGTAGCATATAAATGAGTAAAATGGGCCATATATTTACCCAATCATAATAACCACAATATCACTAATTACTTGCTTATGTTGTAGTTTTCTTTGCAAAACTCCAAGCTCCCAAGAGCTCCAAGCCATCATCTCTATATTATTTTTGAGTGTCCAGCACATTGTGGAGGGTTGACAGATATTCAGTGTTTACTAAAGCAGAAGAACTCATCACATATTTTTGGCAAGATTGTTGTTTCAGGTTATTTTTAAAATTTTGTGTTGTTATTATTATGTTTGGGGGTCACACCTGGCTGTGCTCAGGGTTTGTTTTTGTCTCTACACTCAGGGATCACTCCTGACCGGCTCAAGGGACTATATGGACTACATGGAGCATGGGGATTGAACCAGGGTTAGCTTCGTGCTATGTGTGCTTTACCTATTGTGCTAGCTCTTTGGCCCCTGTTTTCAGTTTTAATTTAATAGTAACAACTCATACCTGCTTGAAACGGGGTAACTTTTTTATGTATATGAAATTTCCTGAGGGTTTTGATGCCAGTAGGGTCCCTGAGTAATTTTCCTGAGTAGAGAAGAAGCAGCAGCCTCAAGAAGGAATCTGCTGCTTTCTCTCTGTCAACACCTGCTGGGAGAGCTGAGGAAATCTATGACAGAGAACCATGCTCCTTACAGGAAAGGACAGGTAGTGCTAGACCTTACCTCGGCCTTTAGGTCCCTGCCTTGCGCGCACACACACACACACACACACACACACACACACACACACAGAGAGTGAGAGAGAGAGAGAGAAAAGGCACTCAAGTGAGAATGTGGCCTTCTCCGTAGTGGAGTGAGAGCATCAATACAGATCCCAGCAGTAAAGTACAGAGGTATGAAAATACACATCTCAAGATGGAAAATGCAGCCCATACATGTGCTCAGCAGCAACACATGAGCACAGTAGCACACAGGGTCAGGTAGCATATAAGCACTCTTGCTTCTTTTGTTCAAATTGACCCAAGAATCAATTGCTAGGGTGATTGTCAACCAGTAGAGCTGGGAGTAACTGATGGTCTTCTTTTAAAAATCCTTTCCTGGCCTTTGTTCCCTTCTCAGAGAGGGATCTTGCCTTTTCTGGGTTTGTGCTTGCTCCAGGTAAAGGTCTTGCCTTAGTTCCAGTGTTCATACGGTGGGTCCTGATAGCCTTAATTCTAGTTGGTTTTACTACTTCCCATAATTCATTGCCTTAAGGGGTCCTTCCCTATCTAGCTGCCTGCTTGCCTGTTTGCCTGTATAACTGTATTTAGGAATATGAACTACTCATCTCCCAACTCTTTTATGTTGACTCCATCCTCAGGTAGGCTCTCCTGACACTGAGGTAAAAACAACTGCCAGTAGTTCCAGAATCTGATCTTTAGAAATGAAAAACTTGTGTCTCTTTTCCTAATAGTCTCAGCTAAAGAATGAAGGCAGACTGCAGTTGTCTCTTTTCCTAATAGTCTCAGCTAAAGAATGAAGGCAGACTGGCTTGAATTATACAATCACTCATCTTTTTTTTTTCTTTTTGGGTCATACCCGGAAATGCTCAGGGTTTCTCTTGGCTCTGCACTCAGGAATTACTCCTGGCGGTGCTCGGGGGACCATATGGGATACCGGAGATCAAACCCGAGCCGGCATGGGCCAGCCACGTACAAGGCAAACGCCCTACCCGCTGGGTTATCGCTTTGGCCCCAATCACTCATCTTTTAACTAATTACTGAGACCAGGTTCTGAAGCAGGGGAAGTACGTCTCCTGTATGTAATCTGCATAGATTAAGAAGTAGGGAAGGCCATTTAACTAAGTTAGCCATCCAAAGCAGAGCAAAAGAGCAAACAAAATCCCCTATGACATTTACAACACAGGAAACAGACTGAACAATACCATGATGAAAGTAGATGGGAAATAGGAAATAATACACAATGGAAATAGGAAATAAACCAAAATGTCAAACAAATGAGTGGTGGGCAACAGAGAAATTTAATGCAGCAAATGTAAATTTGAATCAGAAAGCGCCACACTTGAAGATCACTAAAAAAAGTTTAGTTTGTTTACTAGGCAGTAGTGACACAATCTGAGAAGAGAAGGGAAGAATTATAATCCAAGATGTGGTTAAATCTTGACCCAAAGCACCTATAGGTGTCACCCTTTCCCCCTCTGTGCTCCTGCTTCATGCCCAGAACTGTGCCCATACATCGGTCATTCCTATCTTCATATTCATATCTCACATCTTAATTGTTTCAACCTTATGATCTTTGCATCATGGGTTCCTTTTAGCTCAAAAAATTAGTCTGCAACCCTTTGAATAAACTTCACATAATAGCTTCACCCACCTTTTATGCAAAAGAAAAACAGCATAAAATACATGATGATTGTGCAATGAGATATGATAAGTCATGGTTTCTACTTTCCTTTTATTTATTTTTTGGGTTTTGAGCCATACAAAAGCAGAGACCTGGGCCCTACAAAAGCAGGATGAGAATGCTATTCAGGTCTCCCAAAGAGGAACTGAAAGAGCTATGCCTGGAATATCATGCCTCACTCAAGTGAGAGAAGGAATCTGGAGTTCCACTTCCATCGCTGTTCCAGAGTCAGGGATGCTGTCTCGTTTGCCAAGGCATCAAAAAGTCAGATGGGCTGGACATGTAATGCGATTTGGAGATGACCACTGGACTAGAGTCGTTACTGACTGGATCCCACGGGATGTCAAAAGATTACGTGGCCGCCCACCTACAAGATGGTCAGACTTCTTCGTCAAGACCCTGAAGGAACAGTTTGAGGCTCTTCGTATTCCCGAAGCAAGCAGATACCACTGTACTCTCGCTCCTGCCCCATGGCTTCTACTTTCTTTTTTAAAAAAAGTATTTTATTATACCACCATGAGATATACAATTACAAAGATATACAATTAAAAAGTTCATGTTTGGGTTTTGGTCATACAGTGTTCCAGCACCCATTCCTCCACCAGTGCCCATCTCCCACCACCAACGTCCCCGGTTCCCTCCCCTCCCCAGCCCGCCTCCATGGCAGGTTCTTTATTTCTTTCCCTTTCTTTCTTTCTCTTTTCCCTCCCTTCCAGACTATGGATTACAGAACATACATTAAAGGGTTGTCATGTGTATCTTTTTGCCTGTATTTAATGCTCAGTTCTAGGTTGGTATTAGTACCCTCGACAATTGTTAGCACACTGTTCCATTTTCTGTCTTACCTAGCATGGCTTCTACTTTCAAAAAGCTTGCAGCTGAGGGAGATTAGTATAAGACCAGACACAAAAAACACATACCTAAATATTATTATGAATATATACATGTATATATGCATATATATATGAATATGGGAGTGGGTCATTTAAATAGAAAAAGGGAAAGTTTCTTTCCTCATGAGGGATCAGAAGAGACTTTGGAGAAAAGGAGAGGTAAGAGTGACCCTTTGTCAAGAAAGACTTGTGTTCAGGGCATAAATCCTTTGACTATCATGGACTCTACTGCTCTGGCCGTGGGCTACTTCCTTCCCTTCACTAACCTCAGAAATTGCTTCCCTCTGGGTTTCTGGGTTTCCTGAACACGACGTTTTTGCAACCCAAGTCCTAGTGGCAGCGTGCACAGCAGTGTAGACTCCTTAGGTGTATATGCAATGTAGAGAGGTCTTAGATACAATGTCTAGTTTCACCCAACAATTATTTCATGAAAAAATAATAATTATTCCCATTTTAGTGAAAAGAGAGTTGAGACATGGTGAGGCGAGGGGCCTTGCCTCGGGGACACGTACAGGAAAAGCGCAGGAGTGGACTGAATTGGGTTCAGTTGAATCAGACCCGCTCACCCCACTACCCTTCTCTCCTCTGCTCTGTGGCGCTGCTTTCCTCTGGAATCCCTTTCTGAGTTCAGGACAGGCCAGTCTCAGGTACATTGAGTTTAATTAGGTCAAAATGGTGATTTACAGGATTGGACTGCTGGTAGTGTAGAAATTATGTTTTTGTACACTTGAGACTCAATGTGTGTGAAAGGTTGCCAAACCCTGCATAAGCTCAATTTGTTGGGGCTATAGCAGTAGTACTGTGGTTAAGACACTTGCATCGCACTCGGCTGACCTGGGTTCAATTTCCTGAACTCACCAAGAATGATCTCTGGGTGCAGAGCCAAAAAGTAAGCTCTGAGCACAGCCAGGTGTGTGGCCAAAAGCCATAATTAAAAAAAAACCATCAGTTATCTAAAATGCAGAGTCCAAACCTCATTCTTACAGTCTGGGTCTCAGAGAGGCTTTCTAACATGTATTTGTCAGACACACTACTCCATGTTTGGAGGAGTGCTTCCTCGGAAGAGGGTGTGTATGTGTGTGTGTGTGTGTGTGTGTGTGTGTGTGTCTGGGTCTCAGAGAGGCTTTCTAACATGTATTTGTCACACACATTACTCCATGTTTGGAGGAGTGCTTCCTTGGAAGAGGTGTGTGTGTGTGTGTGTGTGTGTGTGTGTGTGTGTATCCACAGGCTTCACATGAGAGTTGTTTTAGAGAAGCTCAGATGGGCACTGTATATTAATTACTTCCCAGTAGCCTGATCTAATTCTCATTAACATCTTTAGATTAAATATTTGAACTCAGCCTTGGCTGTTAGAGTGATCCATTACAAAAAAAGATCATTTTTCTATAAAAACAGCATATTAAAAAAAAAAGGCTTTTTGGCAAAACTCATTTGCTCCTTTTTTTCTAAACCTGGGAACAGCAGTGGAAAGTGTTTTGGGCCCGTCCCAAATATAATTCTTGACTGTTTGGAGGCTGGGAATCCTGTCTGCCCACGGCCTCCTGAGACTTTGGGTGACCTGACCATCAGTCGGAGGCACCGAGCATCCCCTCACCAGACATGTGGGAAAGATGGTCTCTGTCCTTGAGGACTTAAGGTCTATTGGAGGAGACAGAACAGATGCCTGTGAAAGAGTCAGGTCTACAAATACAACAAAAAATAAAACAGATGCAAATCAAGGCAGCACTGAGAATCCAAGCGCAGATGTAACTTTTGAGCTAAAAGACTAATGAAGTCAGAGAATAACATGAAGAACTTGGGTATGAGGGGTGAGGTGAGCCACCAGAAATGCCTTCCAAGAGGAGCTAGTCCACCTAACTCTAATGAAGCTCTCGCCGTGTGCACTGCCCTGAGTGAGCACAACACACCCATTGTCTGCCTTTTGGGAATCCAGTGCTAAGTCTGTAGGGAATTTGTGGGTTAAGGAAACATGAGGACACTATATAATTCATACACTATACACCTCAAGAGTGTGGCTTTCATCAGATCTGGAAGGCAGCAGCCCTGTCCATGGTTTTAGGGAAGCCGGGACCAAGTACTGTAGATGCCCTAGTGGTGGTGTGGTCACTTCCCTTTCCATCCCAGCTCATGTGTCTATTTGTATACCTAACACACACACACACACACACACACACACACACACTTCCTCTTGTTCATCCTTTAGTTTTAAAGTCACCCTACCCTAAGTAGCCTGATACAGGTAAAAGGCCCTTGTAGGCCCAGAAGGAAACTGTGGCTATCTGGACAGGGAGTTTGGAATTAGGGGTCAACAAGAGCAAATAATCTGGAAGTGAAGACATGCCCTATGAACAGGCTTGCTCTCTCCACCAGAATAGGGCCAAGGCAGAGATCCTGACTATACAGGGTCTAAGGAGACTATAGGAAATTCTGCCTAAAGGAAGAATGTAAATTTACAAAATAAAAGGTGTGGGGGGCAGGGGTGGAGAGAAAGGATGCCTCCCATTGAAGGAACAGTCTAAGAATGATGAGGATAGAACCTTCCCAAAATAGCAGTTGTGTCCAGGAGAAGCAAGGTGAGTCTGGAAAACAAACAGAGGCCTGGTGGGCCAAGGTAAGGATTTGACATTGCAAAATACAAGACAAAGACATAATGGATCAGGAACAGGTTGTTTTGAATAGAGCAAGAACATTCCTTCCCAATCAAGCTTGTGTGATGCCTGTGAGATACTGCATGAGAGAAGCAAACTGTTCCTGTTGGCTAGTACCCAGAAAGTCAGGAGAAAGAAGGAAAATAATTTGGAGGAGCAACTGGGGCAACAGTGGATATTCCCCAAGGGGCAAGAGTACACCCGAACCCAGGGGGTTCCTTATTGGGCTCGGCTGGGAGCCAACTACTCTGTATTCTGTGCTGACTGTTGAAGTAAAGCAAGCTTATTTGACACTTTGGACACTGTTCTAGAAGCTCTAGATGGTCTAGTTTGCAGGAGGGAGGAGGATGTTGTAGGATTGTAGGATATAGGTTGTAGGATGGTGGGGGGGGTGCCTATGTTAGTCTGTTCTGTTTTATAGGTATACTATTTTTGTCATTTTCTGTGTGATTTCAGTGCCCTAAAATGCTTTCGTGTATTGGCAGCCCATCCCATTTTCCACTTAGTAAATAAGATCTTGTTTATGCTTTGGGTACCATTTTAGCAGTCTTCCCAGGTCCTATCCCTTGTTGTGTCATTAATTTTTGTAATTAGTGATGACACATTCATCAGTTAACACCTATAAAATTACTAATATATTAGGCCTAATAAGAATTGTTTCTGAAATGGTTAAGCAGATGTTTGTGTTGTGTGTGTGTGTTTGTGTTTATGATAACACAGCTTACATAATCTCAAAAACCAGACCCTAGGGACTCACACTTGGAGATGGAACAGTTGGTTTAAATTAAGTTTCCATGTGAAATATGGCATCGCTATTTTTTCCTTGCTTTGTGGGAAAGTATATGGAAAATGACTTGACTGATACAAAATAAATCTGAATACATGATCAGGATTGAGGCACAAACCCAGAGGTGGTTTGTGCCTGCTCTGTGAAGTAAACGTCTCCAAAGGGAGGTGAGTTTACTCTTTCAGGCCATGGGACTAATAAATCATTGCTGTTACCAGAATAACCTGGGGTGGGTCTGGGGAGAGAAACTGACTTTCTAGCATTCTGGTTTAGGTACCAATCTCAACAGAAAAGGAACTAAAGCCTTAGAAGAATATATCTCAACATTTAATATAGTAGGGGGGGCTCTTTGCAGAACATTCTAGCTTTTCAGAGACTCATTCTTATTTGTCAGAAGGGTTTAAACTTTCATTCCAAAGAGTTGATATTCTGTGACTTTGAGTGTTTTCTGATGAACTTAAATAGCAGGATAGGCTTTATTATAGTAAATAAGGAATTGAACAGAAACAATGACACTGCCTCCACTGGCAAAAAAAATTTCTTCCCACAGTTTCACAAAGATGATTACTAATCCGGTGACTGAGAGATCAGGAATGGAAAGAGGGAACCAAGGATTGCTCAGAGCTGCAGGAGCGGTATTGCGTATTTTGCCTAGTGTGAGCCCCCAGGAGATCCTCATGAATGGTCTGTTCTTACCAGTGAGACCTAAATTTCTTACAGGATAATCTGGGTTAGGACTTACCCTGGACACATGATTCCAATCAGTTCTGGCACTGCCTGAGCACCTAGCATAGTCCCCAGTAGGGAGAGGGAGGAAGTATATGTTCGGGCACAGTGCCCTGAAGCATGAATTGAAATGTCTGGTCACCTTTTGCTTCTGCTGATTTCAGAAGGGAAGAGACAGGTGAGTAAGTGTTCCTATCACTATCACTATTACTATCTTCCCGTTCATCATCTATTTGCTAGAGTGGGCACCAGTAATATCTCCATATGTCCTGTCTCATGCTAGTAGAACCCAAAGGCATCCGCTCGCTCCAGGAACATAAAAGCCTCAAACCATTATATTAGGTCATTGGAATGACCTAATATAAATGTTACTGGTATTTGGCATATCAAATACGACACGAGCAACTTGCCAGGCTCTGCCTTGCTGGTGGCATACTCTTGTAGTCACCTCTAAATCCAGCATTTACTGATGGACCATATGGTCGCAAGCAGCAAGGCTGTAGTAGGCTCTTCTGTTGGGTGGTGTTCTGATGAGAAGGAAGTCTGGATGTGGAAAATGGTGGCCCTCATGAAGTGGAGGGTCGTCTGGCTTGTTGCAAGGTTCTACTGGGGTGGTGGGGCAAGGCTAGAACCTGCCATCCCTCCCGGGTGCCTTGTGAGTGGCTGGGCACAGGGAGAGCCGGTAGCAGCTCTGCCCCATGTCTGTGAGTCTCTGGATAAGCGTACCTGGGCCGAACTTGAAAAAGACTGCTGTAGGGTGGTCCGATGAGCCAGGCTGTAATAGGCTCTTTTGCTGGATGGAGTTCTGACGAGAGGGGAAGTCCAGATGTGGAAAATGGCGGCCCTCATGGAGTGGGGGGTCGTCTGGCTTGTTGCGAGGCTCTGCTGGGGTTGTGGGCCAGGGCCAGAACCCGCCATCCCTCCCGGGCGCCTTGTGAGCAGCTGGGCACAGGGAGAGCCAGTAGCAGCTCTGCCCCATGTCTGTGAGTCTCAAATAACCTTGCTGTTACTCAAATGTATTTGTATCAGTATTATCCTGATATCTTTTTTTTCTTATTGTCTGGTAGAATAAAAAAATCAGAGGGATTTTTATGAGTTATCTTTAGCCTCCTAGGTTTTTTTTTTGATTCTGGAGAGGTGAAGTTGGTTTGAGGAATACACCAGAAATGGTTGGGGGGCTACTCCCAATAATGCTTGAATCCTAGTTTTGTTCTTGGGGTCAATCTTGGCAGTTCTCTGGAAACCCTCAGTGCCGGGATTGAACCCAGGCCTCTTGCCTGAAAAACATGTGCTTAGTTCATTGAGCTCTCTCTGACCCCAGCCTTCTGCATACTTTCTGATGAATTAATGAATATATTTTACAAATTTTATTTGCTACTGGTGTACAGTACTGTAAAATTCTGGATCACAGCTCTGTACAGCACCTCTATAAATGTATGAAACTCACCATACCCACCACCAACATCCCATCAAAATACCTCCCTATACCCATTCCTCCCACCCCTTTCCCTCTTGTATCCACCATAATGCACACAAAATCTCGAGTTATTATTGTTAATAATTATGTCAATAATAATAGCTAATAAAAGTTAATAATAAGCTGTTAATAATAGCTTCCTTATTTCAAAGATGAGCATGAGCACTGCAGAGGTTAAATGACTGTCCCAGAATCTCGTAGCACAGCAATGGCGGAGCTGCAGATACAAGCCAGCTCTCTAGACTAGGCCTTTCATTTCCTAGTGTAAACTTATTTTCTCAAAAAAAAGGCTTTTCTAGTGAAATAATATTTAGCAAGCTTCCAGAGTTTCAATAAATGCCCCATTTGCCTTTTGTAGGTGAGTTCCTGGGTAACATGGCTGATCCTCACGGCTGGCTCCATGGAGGAGAAGAGGGAAGTCTTCTCGTATCTGGTGCATGTGGCCAAATGCTGCTGGAACATGGGCAACTATAATGCTGTCATGGAGTTCTTGGCCGGCCTCAGGTATGGGAAATGGGAGAACATTCATCTCAGCAGTTTCCTCTACTGTTGAATTCACTGGCCAAGTTAGCGACATTTACCAAAACAGACCACTGGCAGTGATTATTTGAACACAAGTGCGTTCACCTGACATGAGTGGGACCAAAATGCAGGCAACCTTGGTTCAAGCCTATGTCTTAGCTTCTGTGATATTGTGCTTTTATAGTGTGTTTATCAACAGCAAGATCATTTTTCTATCATATTGTCCTCTTCTAGTGACACTATTCCTGTTTCTCAAAGGCACTATGTAATTCAGTTCCCATCCCCATGCCTTGAATAAGCTGAGTAAATTACCTTTTCAAAGCAGGTAGAGCGCAGCAGCCTTGTACGCGGCCAATATGCATTTGATCCTCAACATTCCATATGATCCCCGAGCACCACCAAGAGTAATTCCTGAGTACAAAGCCAGGAGTAATCCCTGACCATCACTTGGTGTGACCCCCCCAAAAAAAAACACAACAAAACAAAATTATCTTTTTATAAAACTTCATCAACCCCATTACTCCATCCTTTCTTCCACTTTATGTCCTATAAGCCTCTTTTTTCCTCTTCCCAGTTTTGCCTCATGGATTACCCTCGTTCTCAAAGCTCCCAACCACTGGTGTCCTCATTAATAATAGTGGCTTGTGTGGTTTATTATTTTCTGCTGCATTTTATTAATTGTGTGACATTCCATCATTAGTTCATTCTCTCTCTCTCTCTCCTCTCTCTCTATCTGACACACATACTCTGTCTGTGTGTGTGTGTTTGAGCTACACCTGCCAATGCTCAGAGCTCACCCCTGCTCTTTCCTCAGGGATCATTCCTAGCAGTGTCTGGGGTACCTCATATGCAGTGATGGGGATCAAACCAGAATCAGCCACATGCAAGGCAAGCACCTTAACTTCTATGTCGTCTCTTTGGCCCTAGCTTTTGTTTTTATTGAAAGTTGTCTTTATGTCAGTCCTTCTTAGTGCTGCCATATTAAGGGCTCTTTCAGGGTCAGGGAAATAAATATTGTTATTACTGGTTTTGGCATATCGAATATGCATCAGACAGCTTGCCAGGCTCTGCCGTGCGGGCAGTTTACTCTCAGTAGCTTGCCGGGCTCTCTGAGAGTGGTGAGTAGAAGATTCTTGGTAATTTGAAGATAAATTGTGTGGCCACTTTGCAGCCGTGCGCGCAACGAGGAGAGCTGGTAGCTGCTCTGCCTGGTGTATCTGCGTCTATGGTTCAAGCATGTTATGTCAGTCATTGGGTCAAATTTGTTCTTATGTTAGGAGGGAGGGAATCTGGGGATATTGTTGTTGGAAAGGGTGCAGTGGTGGAGGGATGGGTGCTAGAACACTGTATGACTAAAATCCAATTGTGAACAGCTTTGTAATTGTATACCTCATAGAGGTATAATAAATTTTTTAAAATTTTTTTCTTACATTAACTATTTTAGATATTCTAAGGTTAAATAAGGAAGAAACTAAAGTTAGTAGAAGTCAAGACATTCACCCAAGTTCACCTGAGGGGAGTAGAATCGAAATATAGACAACCTTGGTTCAGAGCCCATGTTTAGCTTCTATGATGGTGTGCTTTTGCAGTGTCTCCACCAACAGCAAAATCATTTTCTATCAGTAAATATTGTTTCATGCTTCTCTATCAGTAAATATTCAGTAAATACCAGTTCTCTGGTAAATATTGTTTCATGCAACAGCCTGGCAGCCTTGGTTACCTACCACTGGCCTTCCCTCTTGTATCTGAGAAAGAAGCCTGAGAGGGAATCTGGATCTCCTTAAGCCTCTGTTTCTTCATCTGAAATTGGGATAATGATGTTTTTTAAGCACTTACCTTTTTTTACTTTGGATGCACAAAAAGATAATAACAGTGACATTGCATTTAGCATGTGCATTTGGCTTATCGTGTTTATAATAAAGCTTCAGACAAAGAGCTCATCTCTTAATTTTTGCCTGGAATTTGCCTTTCCAGTGAGGAACCTCACTGTAAACTGGTTTTGCTTCATGACATTATTGAGATTTTTCTTTGACTTTCTAAATCCCTACATAGGAAACTAGGGTTGAGGGAGGAGAACAAAACTCTCAGAGTTGGAAAGATTTTGTCCTTTTGAACTTTCTTAATTAGGAATAAATTTAAATGATCATGTCATTAGAATTTAAAATAGTGATAGAAATGCAGCAGACATGGATCAAAGGAGAAAAAATAGAAAAAAATTATGAATAGTTGAGAAGTTGAGAACAGGAAGCTGTATCCAGAAGGGTTGGGTCTCTTTCAGATACTTTTTCTTAAAAAAAAAAAAAAAGAAGAAGAAGGAGGAGGAGGAGGAGGAGGAGGAGGAAGAAGGAAGAAGAAGGAGAAGGAGGAGGAGGAGGAGGAGGAGGAGGAGAAGGAGAAGAAGGAGAAGAAGGAGGAGGAGGAGGAGGAGGAAGAGAGGAAGAGGAAGAGGAAGAAGGAGGAGGAGGAGGAGGAGGAGGAGGAGGAAAGAAAGAAAGAAAACCTTGTAACTTTTTTTAAGGCGGTAGGAATGTTAGAATGGCTATTATCAAAAAGACATAAGCTCAGAAATGTTGGCAAGGTTGTGGAAGGAAGAAAACCCTTGTATGGGATTGGAAGTGTAAATTAGTAAACTATGCAAAAGATTAGAAAGAGATCTACCATATGTTCCCTTTGGGGATTTACCTGAGGAAAATGGAAACAATTACTCAAATGTATAGTATATGGGACTGTAGCTCCATGCTTTTTACAGCAGTGCTGAGAAATGGAAACTGAATAAAACAATGTGCTGCAATTCCACAGAAGCACACAGCCCACTGGGTTTTTCTCTGGGTTAGAGTTGCTAGTAAAGCTCAAATGTAAGTTTAGTGCTTACCTTTCAAAAAGGAACTCCTCCCACCTGTTTTTACTTAGATCTTTCCTCTTTGGCCTTATGTTTCAATTTATAAAAGTAGCATTTACATCATCTGGGTATGTAGGTGGATCTATGAATCCTAAATAAATACTGCAAAGTAAAAAATACAGATCCAGGACCCTAGAGTTAGTATAGAAGTTAAGATGCCTGCTTTTCATGTCATCAACCCATGTTCCATCCCTGACACTGCATGACCCCCTGAGTACCACCAGGAGTGACTCCAGTGCTGTCAAATTTAGCCTACCCCCCACCCAAAAATAGAGTAGATTTTTTTTAATGTATGTGTATAGAATTTAAACTACTTACTGTAAAATATTTATTTCTCCTGCAGCCTAAAAAATGTCCTTTGCTCACAACAGGTCACGGAAAGTTTTAAAAATGTGGCAGTTTATGGACCAGTCTGACCTAGAGACCATGAGGAGTCTCAAGGACGCCATGGCCCAGCATGAGTCCTCCTGCGAGTACAGGAAGGTGGTGACCCGGGCGCTGCACATCCCCGGGTGTAAAGTGGTTCCTTTCTGTGGTGTGTTTCTAAAGGAGCTCTGTGAAGTACTTGATGGAGCCTCTGGTCTCATGAAGCTTTGCCCACGGTACAATTCCCAAGAGGAAGCATTAGAGGTGAGACCTTTGAAAATCCTCATGATCTGGTACGCCACTGCTGCTGCCTGGAGCATCACTCACTAACTCAAAGATCACTTACAAACCCGGGGTTATAGACTATTATTGTGTTGGTTTATAGGTAGGTGCTCAAGGCATTCTTGTTATGGATTCAGCGTGTCTCAACCTCAGAAGCGCACCCCTAACTCCTTCTTCTGGAGGTGCTCACGTTCTCTCTTGAACACTTCTCTCTCTGACTTTCTTTCCCTCAAATTTCCCCAAGTCTTTTACTTAGAAACAAACTAATTTACTATTTTTAATGAAATTTTTGAAAGTTCCAGAGAAAAGAAGCCAGATATTACTCTTTGGGGCTAAATCTCAAATCTGGTTTAATGACAGTGTAATAATTACACATGTGGAAATAGTGCTGTTTTCAGATTTTGTTTTTATTTTTTTTCTTCTTTATTACTTTTTTAATATTTTATTATATGAACATGAGATATAGAACTACAAAGACGATCATTTTCGGGTTTCGATCATACAGTGTTCAAGCATCCATCCTCCCATCAGTGCCCATTTCCCACCACCAATAACCCAAATTCCTCCCTCCTCCCCTGTTGGAGGACATGTTTAGCTAATCTGGGAGTTTTGTTGTTTTGCTCACTCCCAGCTTAATCTTATTTAAGCCAATGTTCATTCTAATGAGATCTCTCTTCTATGTAAACACTGCTAGAGGGTGTGGCAGTTACAGAAGTCACCTTGATTGAATAACTTCTGACTTATACATCTACTAAGGCTTCTATGTTTTCTAGATTGGGCACAGCTCCTCTTTATACCCACTGCACCCAACGTGGGACAGTTAGAATTTACCAGGAGACTACCACCCTGGCTACGCTGAGACTAAAGGAAGACTATAGGAAGGATCATACTAGTTTGCTCTAAGCAGGCGAGTATGACCCTTTCAGTACATGAGAACAAGATACTCAGAATCACCCTGGTGCAGATAATAATAAGGACCTTGTGGGTACCATCTAGATTACATGAAGCTCATGAAGTTAAGATGTATTACTTTATATCAGCCCCCTCTCTCTCCAGTGTTTTACATAAGAGATAATCTCGGGATTAGTCCTTGGTGTAACCTTTGTTTATACCTACAATAGGGTGTGGCACTACACTCTGTTTAGGGTTCTTTGTTGGCATGACAACCTCCCGATTGGATTACTTTTGGTGTATATAAGGGGCTGACTTGAGGCCCCTTCACCTTTTACCTTTTGCCTTTTGGTTCCTCAGCCTTCAGCTTTTGGTTCCTGCGGCTTTTGGCCTTTTGATCTTTGGCCTTTGCTCCTTCTTCTGGGTAGGACTCAGCTCGGGTGAGATCCTCTCTCTTTGGTGGGAGACTTAGGCTCTTTTGTATGGTCTAAGTTCGGACCAGAGCTAGAGTTTGTTCATTATATTGGATTGCTGTGGAAGAGCTTTTGTACTATTAAAAGCCATTTTTGGAACTGCACCGGACTCGTGAGTTTTCATCTGTTCTCCCGGGCGTCCTCGGAGGTAGAAGACAACCTCTGTCCTGACACTGTCGGGGACCCCGGCGGCGTTCCCGACACTCCCCTAGCCTGCCACTATGACAGGTTCTTTATCTCCTTTCTCTCTATCTCTCTTTCTTTCTTCTCTTACACGTTGTGCACTGCAATATATATGTTTAGAGGTTATCCGGTGTATCCTTTTGCATATATTCAATGCTCAGTTCTAGGCTGGTTTTATCATTTTCGACGATTATTAGCACACTGTTCCCTTCTCTGTCTTACCTAACCTCTGACTCCCACACAGTTGTGGTAGATTCCACCTTTGACAAGACCTCCTGATTCATGTTTTGCCTGACCTTGGATATTGGTATCATAATATATATGTATGTGTTTTCCAGAAAGGTTGTACAAGTCGACATTCCCACCAACAATGTATGAGAGTCCCCTTTTCCCGCATCCACGCCAGCATTTGTTGCTTTTACCCTTTTGAATATGGGCCAGCCTCTGTGGTGTGATGTGATATCTCATTGTTGTTTTGATTTGCATCTCTCTGATGATTAGTGATGATGATCATTTTTTCATATGCCTTTTGGTCATTCGAATTTCTTCCTTGTCAAACTTTCTGTTCAGTTCTTCTCCCCCATTTTTTTCATAGGATTGGCTGTTTTCTTCTTGTAAAGTTCTACCACTGCCTGCTATGTTCTGGATATTAACCCCTTATCAGATGGTTGTTGGGTCTACGGCCATACCACCCTGAACGCACCCGATCTCGTCAGATGGGTGTTGGGTGAATATTCTTTCCCACTCTGTGGACTGTCTTTGTATCTTGGTCACTGTTTTTTTCCGAGGTGCAGAAGCTTTTCAGTTTCATGTAGTCCCATATGTTTATCTTTTCTTTCAGTAGCTTTGTTAGTGGTGTTTCATCTTTGAAGATGTCTTTAGCTTCAATGTTGTGGAGGATTTTTCCTATCTTTTCTTTGACATACTTTATGGTTTCCGGTCTGATATTAAGATCTTTAATCCATTTCGATCTGATTTTTGTGCATGGTGTTAGACAGAGGTCCAAATTCTGTTTGTTTTTTTTTTTTGCATGTAGCTATCCAGTTTTCCCAGCACCACTTATTGAAGAGGCCTTCCTTGCTCCATTTGGTACTTTTTGCTTCTTGATCAAAGATTAAATGGTCATGTATTTTAGGATGGCTATCAGGATATTCCACTCTATTCCAGAGGCCCACAGATCTGTTTTTATTCCAATACCATGCTTTTTTAACTACTACTGCTTTGTAGTACAGTTTGAAGTTGGGAAGGGTGATGCCTCCCATCCTCTTTTTCCCAAGGATTTCTTTAGCTATTCTTGGGGCTTTATTGTTCCATACAAATTTCAGGAAAGTTTGGTCAGTTTCTTTGAAGAATGTCATGGGTATCCTTATAGGGATGGAATTGAATCAGATTTTGTTTTTAAATGGCTGACAGACTTCTCTCTTATTGCATGAAAATGTCAGGTTCCAGGGGCTAAGAAAAATTCAGAAGAGAGCATTGACTCAGAATGAAGGGAGGGAAGACAGCGTAGCCATTCTTTCTTCCTTGGTAGAATTTATTGAAGAAACCAAGTGCACCTGTAAAGCCAAGCTACAGGCTCTCACCACAAACGCCTCACTTCTCTCACATCCACTGATTTATGTTCCTGACTCCCATATGGAGAACACTGAGCTCTGACTTGGGGGTTGGGCAATGAGAATAGGACACAGAAAAACCTGAAGAAGACTATCTTTCTAAGGGACATTTAAAAGAAATAAAGGGTGGTGACCAAGATATAAAAACAACTGGGAAAAATATTTATTCAATGTCCATCTGATAAGGGGCTAATATTTAAGATCTCTAAAGCACTGGTAGAACTTAACAAGAAAAATCTAACCACCTCAAAAAATGGGGGGAAGAAATGAACAGAAATTTCCTCAAAGAAAAAATACAAATGGTCAAGACACACAAAAACATACAGCAGAAACACTATCTACACTTTTGTGTTCTTAGCAGCACTACTCACAATAGCCAGAATATGAAAACAGCCTGAGTGCCATAGAACAGACAACTAGGTAAAGAAACTATGGTATATCTACAAAATGGAGTACTATGCAGCTGTGGGAAAAACAAAGTTATGAAATTTACCTATAAATGGATGGACACGGAGAGTATCATGCTAAGTAAAATTAGCCAGAGGGAAAAGGACAGATATAGAATGCCTACATTCATTGCGGGATATAAAAAAATAAAGTATGATACTGATATCCAAGGCCAGGCAAAACATGGACCAAGAGGACTTCTCAGTGGTTGGAATCTACCACAAGTGTGTGGGAGTCAGAGGTTAGGTAAGACAGAAGGAACCAGGTGCTAATAATTGTTGGAAACTGTAATGCCAGACTATAACTGAACATTGAATGTAGGCAAAGGGATACACATGATAACCCCCTAAATGTATGTATTGCAAGTCACAATGTGTAAGAGAAGGGAGAGAGAGAGAGAGAGAGAAAGAGAGAGAGAAAAGGCAAAGTACCTGCCATAAAGGCAGGATGGGGGAGGGGGAGGGAATCTGGGGACGTTGGTGATGGGAAATGTGCACTGGTGAAGGGATAGGTGCAGGATGGGATGGGTATGACTGAAACCCAATAATGAACATCTTTGTAATTGTATATCTCACTGTGGTATAATAAAATTAAAAATAAAATAAAATTTCTTTAAAAAAAAGCAAAAAAAATTGTTTTACATTGCTAATCATCAGAGAGATGCAAATCAAACCAACAGTGAGGTATCATATCATACCACAGAGACTAGCACACATCAAAATAAAAGAGTAACCTGTACTGGCGTAGATGTGAGGAGGAAGGGACTCTCCTTCGTTCATGTGGGAATGCTGACTGGTCCAGCTTTTATGGAAAACAATTTCAGCATTCTTTCAAAAAGAAATTGAGCTTCCATATGACTCAGCAATACCACTTGTGGTACTATACCCTGGGAGCCCAAAAGCATACAGCAGAAAGACTATCTGCACATCTACATTCATTATAGCACTATTCACAATAGCCAGAGTCTGGAAAACAACCCACGAGCCCAGGAATAGACAACTGCATAAAGAAACTCTGATACATGTACACTATGAAATACTATGCAACTATTAGGGAAAAGGAAGCTATGAAATTCATTTATAAATACTGAGTGAAATGAATCAGGAGAGGGACAGGCATACAGTAGTTTCACTTATATGTGGGATATAAACAACAAAACACAATATGAGACTAATACCTAAGGACAGTTAAAAAAATAAAAGGGCCAGGAGGAGTGGTCCATGGTTAGAAACCTCCCTCAAGTACTGGGAGAGAAGTGATCACTATGACAAAGATGGTTGGAAATGATCACTCTAGATAAGAACTGCTAACTGATAATAGGTAAAGGAACAAACATGATAACCTCTCAGTATCTGTATTGAAAAGCATAATTAATGCCCGGAAGGGGAGAGAGAGAGAGAGAGAGAGAGAGAGAGAGAGAGAGAGAGAGCCTGCAATAGAGAATGGAGGTGGGTTGGGGGGTAGACAGTGGCAGTGTATTGGTGGTGGGGAATGGAGGGATGGGTGTTGGAACATTATTTGACTAAAACCCAACATGAGCAATGAACAGCTCTAAAACTTTGTATCTCATGGTGATTCAATAAAATTAATTAGTTAAGTAATTAAATGAAGATGCTTTATGGAGGATTTTGAGGAGTACCATAAGTGGAAGTCCCAATTACAAATCTGGGAGCTTTTTCATTGTAGTTGAGTACCCAAAACTCATTGTACATGCATGTGTAACACACACACACACACACACACACACACACATACACATACAGGCTCATGATTTGCCTTGGTAGCATTGGGAAGACTCCTTATATTCTAGCCTCTTCTGTGTCAAAGAGAACAACGGCATTGAAATGCCATTGGGGAGACTTGAGAGCCCCCGACGGCATGATGACACTAACATCTCCCTGATTTACTTAAAGGGGTTGTACCAAGAATGGAAAAGAAAAAGATCCAGGCCACAAGTTGCACCCACATCTGCTCTCCCCTGTCTGTGACCCCTTACGGGGAGAGGCTTCCTGCTAAAGGATACAGAATATTCCTGAAAGTAAAGATATAAGAGCATAGCAACTGCCAGGAAGCCTCTGTATTACCATCATTTAATCGGTTAAGACACAAAATATCTACTTTCCCTGATATTTTCCTTGAGTTTAAGGATTTTATCTGCTTCCATAGAATAGTAGATTCTTGTCACCATTTTCTCAATTTCCTACAAGAATAAAACAAATGCTATTTTTCCTCTGTGAAGTAGCTAATTTTCTCCATAGGGAATCTTGGAATAATATTGCTTTTTGCGTTTTAAATTCTTTAGTTCCTGGAGGAACTAAAATTCACTTAGTAGAAACAAGAGGGAGTTTTGATATTTCATGTGGTGAAATGAAAAAATGTTTTTCCTGGAGGTTCTTTTTCTTCCCAATGGAAAAAAAATCACATAAATGCCATTATTTATGACTATTATGATTTTCTCTCCCAAGCCAAGTAGGTTACTTAGACATAGTCTATAAAGTTTCAATAATAGATTCTTGGTTTTTTTTTTTTTTTTTTTAGTTTGTAGCCGATTATAGTGGACAAGATAATTTCTTACAACGAGTGGGACAAAAATGGCTTAAAGAATTCTGAGAAGGAGTCAACAGTCAACAGCATCTTTCAGATCATCCGGAGCTGCAGTCGGAGCCTGGAGCCGGAGGAGGAGGACAGCCCTGGGGAGGGCAGCAGCTCTAGGAAGAATTCCTTGAAGGAAAAAGCACGCTGGCAGTAAGTTTTACATTTTAAGATGAGAACCTTGCAAGAGGCTGAGCCGGGTTCAATTTCCCAGCTTCCCATATGGTCTCCCAAATACTTCCAGGAGTAAAATTCTGAATGCAGAGGCAAGAATTACCCCTGAGCATTGCTGGATGAGACCCCTCCACACCTCCAAAAAAATAAGATGACAATACTCATTTCTCTGTTTCCTATTTCAGTTTGGAAACTGGTAGATCCTGTCAAAACCCATCACCTTTAAGTAAACAAACCATGCTTTTGTATTAACTCTCAAACTGTACCAATTCTCAATTAGGACTGGCTTCTTTGTCCTAAATTTTTTGCTTATAATTCCACATCTTACCATCTGTTGCCTCTTAAAAATATCAATAAATAAAAATAAAGCTGTCTTGTCATTTCTAAAAATTCAGCGACCTAAATTTTAGAATTAAAAATAAGATTTATTATTTATTTGGTAGTTTCTATAAAAAATAATTTTAATTCCCCTCTGAAGAGGCACAGGAGTGATTATTAACATATTTTGTAATCAAATGCACTAAGTTAGTAGGTCCGGAAAGACATACCAAAATAAGAATTTTTGGTACCTTCTAAGCATCTGTATCCTTTTATGTCAGGTTTTCAGGAATCTCACTTTCAGAAATACTGTATATGAAAATGTGGTTTAGCAGTGTATGCACCTGTAGTTGTGTAATTTTTCAGTTTTCCCAGTTGTTGTTTATCTGCTTTCATTGTAGTTTAAGTAGACATGCCTACCCACAACCAAATGAAAAATGCAGGAAAAAAATAAGTGGTATTGAAACTTCTCTTCAAGGTAATTTTCTTTTCTTTTTTTTTTTTTTTGGGGTCACACCCGGCGATGCTCAGGGGTTTCTCCTGGCTCTGCACTCAGGAATTACTCCTGGCGGTGCTCGGGGGACCATATGGGATGCCGGGATCGAACCCAGGCCGGCACAGGCCAGCCGCGTGCAAGGCAAGCGCCCTACCCGCTGGGCTATCACTCCGGCCCCAAGGTAATTTTCTTAAGGTCAAGGGTAGCTCAAATGAAAGAACCTAACTTAGGATAGTTTGTTGGCTTCATCCAAAGCTAGTAGTTCAATTGACTTTGACATCTTTGTCTTGAAAGATTTTGATTCATGAGTCAGACCTTGCAGTTGTATTGCAGTCTTATAGAGATAGGTATTGCTGTTAGAATAAAATATTGCTTTTATTCTTGCAAGGCTCTTCCTGGCTGCTTTTTTTATGTAATGTAACACTGTTTCAAATAATTTTCTTTAAAATTTAAATAATCCTTAGATTTCATTGTAAACATAGAACACTACTAGGTGTAGATCCTATTTAGGAGGCCAATGCCTTATCCATTAGGCCACCGGGGCTGACGGTGTAGATCCTATTTAAATGTGAGTGTCTTGCCTCTGAATCCCTAATACTGTTATGTTTTAAGGAAGTAAACCTATATTTCAGAATTTTCCATAGACTTTAGGTTTTCTTCCAGATCACATTTCTTCAACATAAATGACCCAGATGTTCAATGATGAACTGTGCCTGCCTTTCCCTACAATTTCCTACATCCTAAACCTCAAATGTCTCACAAGTCTTTACTTCCAAAGTTTGTCTCAAATCAAAGATCACTTGAAAGCTTTCTTACTAAGATTTTTCTGAGAGTAGTGGTAAACACAGTAATGTATTTGGGAGTGACATCTGCAAATAAGTACATTCACATAGGAGCATGTTCTCTATATATTTCCTATCTATCCCTCTGTATTTATAGGGATCTACATGTCTCTGTCTTTATCTATGACTTTCCCAAAAATATTTGGTGGTCACTTTATAAATATAAATATTTAGAATATTAAAGAAAAAATTTGATAGAGGTAAAAAAAAATCTCTCTGTACACTCTGTAATCTATAGTTACTAAATTCTGTTCTGAACTTCTCAACGGCCAAAGGAAAGAAGGAAATCACAATTCATTACAAGTTTCATAATATTTGTTAGAAAAAATAAGCCAGATGTTTGGGATATGAATGCCTTTTCCTTATCCTGACATCTGGCAACCTTTCTTCCTTAAATCCTACTATGAAGGATACTGAATAGGTGAAAGAATGAATTCCATATGGATCTTTTCATAGTAGCCTTCAGTTGGGGTTTGTATGTGTATGTGTGATGCCTGTTTTATATATCTGTGCATGTAACTTAATATTGTCAAGCTTTATAAAATACTTTTATAAATGCTCCCTTCAGCTCATCCCAGAAAACTAGTCTCCATGCCTTCCTTCAATCTTCTATCGAAGATTCTTTCAAGTGAGGTGTGGAAGTTGACACTAATGGTGGGATTGGTGTTGAAATATTAAATGCCTAAAATATTATATGCCTAAATATTATATCAACTCTCAATAACTTTGTAATCACAGTTCTTCAATTAAATTTTTTAAAAAATTAGATTCTTTCAAGCAATAACTTTCTGGCATCATCCCATCACTTCTCATGAAATTTCAATTTCCCATTTTCTCCTTATTACTTTGTCCCTTTCCTAATAATCTTACCATCGATTAGCTAAAAGCATCTTCCCACTTTCCAGACCCTGCATGTAAGTACTCATAGAAAGAAAAAAATCAGAATGATTCAAATATTCAAGCTCAATGAAGTCATATTGAAATCTCACACTGAAATATTTGTAGCAGTATCAAGACCTTACGGGCCAGAGCTATAGTACAACAGGTAGGCTGTTGGTCTTACACATGACAGATTCAGGTTCAATCCCTGGTATCTGTATAGTCCCCTGAGCACCACCAAGCATAATTCCTGAGTGCAGACCCAGAAGTAACCTCTGAGAATCACCAGGTGTGGCCCAAAAACCAATAAAATAAAAATGTAAGAACTTGATAGAAAAATAATAGGAGAGAATCAACATGTCAGTGGAATCTTAAGAATAATTAATCCAAGTTCTCCTTTACTGATAAACAGAGGTGAGCAATAGCCTGACCACAGGTTCATTTGTGTGGTATGACATTTCGTCCTATGGTACTTAAGTCTTTTCTTTTTATTGGGGAAGGGATAACTAAGCACCTTTTTATTTCTCATTGCCTTGATTAGGAACATCTGAATTCTAAAATAGTTCAGTTGTATTTCATATGAACCATATAGGTGATAAATAACTTCTAAAATTTAATATCAAAAAGAAAAATTAATATTGCCTGTGAAAGTATGTCTAAATTATGGAGGTATGAGAAGAGCACTATGATTGGAAAATAAAAACAGCATATGAAGATGACTAGATAAGAGCGTTGGATTATAAAGGAGCTGTGAATTTTTATTTCCTTTGTTGGCCTCTTTGATATCATTAACTTTCTTTTAAATACTACAGCTTAGGTATTTTGTACATTTGAGGAAGTTGGACATTATTTGACAACCTGTTCAGATCACTTGATCACTTGATCACTTGAATCCCGTTATTCATCGATTTGCTCGAGCGGGCTCCAGTAACATTTCCATTAGACCCTATCACGTGCCAATGTAGCCCAATGGCATCTGGTTGATTCAGGATTTAATGGATTTAAATAATTCCTTTTTTAAGTTTCTATCTGAACAGGTAAGAAAGGCGGAACAACCTGTTCAGATAGAAACTTAAAAAGGAATTATTTAAATCCATTAAAGCTCAAACCTTTGCGTCACATTGCCTGAGACTGAATCTTAACCATCACCACCACTGATTATTTGTGTCTCCTGGATATGTGTCAGCTTTACTGAGCCTCAATTTTTTTCATTTGTAAAATGGAGACTATCATAACATTTTATAAGCCTCCTCTGGGTTTATGTGAACATGTTATGTGTAAAATCAAAAATTTTACTTCATTAAAGACCAAACAGAGGCTGCTATTAATATGCCATCAGAGCCTCCAGTCGCTAAGCCGAAGGAGTTGGGGCACTTAGTGAGGTACCTCCAATCATAATACTCCCTTTAATTATTTGAAAGAGACATTTTCTGTGAACTGATGCCCCAACAACTACTCAGGAACTTGCCTGAAAGAGAATACAACCCTACAGGGATAGCTACTGCAAGAAACTAAGCATTAGGAAATAGAGTAGGTCTGGTGAGCACAGTGGATAGTTCTTGCCTTGGATGTTGTCAACCCCAAGACCCACCAGGAATGATCTCTGAGCATAGAATCAGCAGTAAGCCCCAAGCACCACTGGGTGTGGCCCAATAATAGCAAAAAACAAAATGTAGAATATCTGAGAAAAGATAAAAAAGCCGCAAAATTTACACACACACACACACACACACACAGAGAGAGAGGCATGAGCATGGGAAAATAGAACAAAAAATAAGAAACCAGTGAATTTTTTCATCACAAGATGGTTCCAATAGGTTCCAACTACACCGAAACCCTCTTCATAACACCTTTTTAGATATAGTTGACTGTTTCAGCACAACTGAGGCCTTAGCAAGATGGCCCCCACTTCATCATTTTCTAGTCCTCTGCTTCTCTCCCTCCTCTGTTTTTGGCCATTACCCAGGACCCAGTCTTGCTTTTTGTGAGTTTTAACAAAGAAAACCATTTTTCTGATGGGCTACACAATATCCAGATTGTTTACTAGACTAGAATCCTAACTTTAACCTTGAGCATGCAACATTTTCCCAGAGTTGCACTGTATTTGTGTGGGTGACTCACTTTGTAAACACATCCAATAATAATAAAATCAGTAACATTTAACATGCTATCATTTTTGGTGGCCCATTTTCAACATTGTCCTAAATACTTTTATTTGTAGTTAATACTATAATACTACCCCTCAAGGTGTTGCAGGTGTGGCCCGGTGCCCAGCTGTGTCAGCAGGTGGCAGACAGGAGACAGGCTTGTCTATACCCAGGGTTCTGCCCCGTGGACCCTGCATGGTTGATGGTCTACATAGAAAAAGACTGGGTTTCCTGGGATGAACCCAGAGCCACAGCAGAGCCTGGCAAGCTACCTGTGGTGTATTCGATATGCCAAAAACAGTAACAATAATGGACCCTCATTCCCAACGAATAGAGATGTTACTGGTGCCCCCTCGAGCAAATCAATGAACAATGGAAAGACAAGTGGCAAGTGACAATACTGTAATCCTATCACAGTTAACAAAGTCAAGATTTAACCTCAGGCTACCTGAGAAGTCCATGCTCTGCCTAGCTATAATTTAGAAGAGAAGGAAGGAAAGCTGGAAGAAAGCCTATTTTTCATTGGATATCATTATAAAAATGCTTTGCTGTCAGTAAATGGTTTTTCAGTAAGGATGATATAGAAAGTCTTCAGGAGTTGAATATAAACCTACCTTCCTTCTCTTTTCACTCCTTTGTTCTTTCTTTAAGCCATAAGATCCTAAGTTTTGGCAAGGTAGTTTCTTTGCTAATAAACCCATCTTTGGTCATTGGTTAATGTTATTTGGTCTCTAAATAACTCTTTTAAGTTTCACGTGATTCCTTCATGTAATCCCTTCAACATTGTCCTAAATGTTAGAATTTCCTACATTTCCTATGACAACCAGGCATGGAAGTCGATAAAATTCACTGTAGCATTCTTCTTGAAATGAATTACTTTCTTTTTCTTTTGTTGGGGAGTGATAGAGGGGTGGGAAAGAGGCATTTGTATCACACTCAGAAGTGTTCAGGCCTTACTCCAGACTCTGCTCAGGAATTACTCCTGCTCAGGGAAACATATGTAGTACTGAAGATTGAACTCATATCTCTCATGTGCAAGGCAAGGGGTACCTGCTGTACAATCTCTCTAACCTCTTGAAATGAAGTACTTATTACATATGAATGAAGTACATATGTACTTATTACATATGAAGTTATTTCATATAGACATTAGTCTCTTATACAAGGGCTTAACAGCTCCCTTGAGATTGAACAATCTTCACTAATTCCTCTAAGAAAACATTTCCTAATCATTTTTAGCAAATTACCTATAACAAGCAATATAAAATAAATTATTGAGGGTCTGCTACTATAGGGGCAGGCTTAAACAGTGACTGGGAAAATCAAAAATAATTGTGGTGGGAAGTTGCAATAGTGGCAGGACAAGGGTTGAATACTAAGCCCTTTGGGCTTCTTGGATCTCGGTATCTGTAATCCCTCAACTCAGGAATTTTTTTTTTCAATGTTGTACAATTTTATTTTATTTATTTATTTATTTATTTATTTTTACAATTACAAAGATATACAATTGAAAAGTTCATATTTGGGTTTTGGTCACACAGTGCTCCAGCACCCATCCCACCACCAGTGCCCATCTCCCACCACCAACGTCCCCGGTTCCCTCTCCTCCCCAGCCCTCCTCCATGGCAGGTTCTCTACCTCTTTCTCTTTCTCTCTCTTTCTCTCCTCCAGGGAAGTTTTTTTTTTAACTACTGTTTCTTCATCACATTTGCCTTCTTGTTCTTTAGGGATTCCGGTGATGATTCTTATATTGTTTCTCTTGAATTCATCCCATAGTTCTCTAGTGCTCTGTTCATCCCTTTTCAGGCTGTTTTCCACCTGCTGTTTCCTGGTGGCTTCCTCCTTCTCATCTTAGAGCTCCTTGATTTTTTGTTCAGCTTCTATTATTCTGCTATTTAGAGTTTCTATTGACTTTTTTTATATATCCAGTACCTGTCATGTTTTGCTGACTGTAGTTTTTTTTCATTTTGACTCTCACACTTTATTGTTCTTTTCTTTGTATTATTGTTTCTTTGAACTAATTGAACATCCTCATCATACTGTCACTGAAGACACTGCCTGAGGATTTGCTGTTGTTATTTATGTCATCAATGATATTTTTGCTCATTTATATTGGTGGCTTTTCTGTGTTTTCACGTTGGTTTTCTAGTGTCCTTGCACTGGTGGTGAGTCTTCGTGATTACATCACCACCACCTCCCACCTCAAAGATACTGAGGGATTAAGCTGGAGATTACTCATCATCTCTGCCCATCCTTGCAGAGTGACAGGAAGAGTGACCATAAGCAGCATGTTATGTGTTTAGTAGAGCGTTTAGGGTCTTTTGCTGTGAGCCCTTACTATGATGCAGGTTGAGCATGGAGGCTGCTGAGACCCATGCAGTAGGGAGGGATTCTGTCTCCTATTCCAGAACAAGCCCAGTGATGTCAGCTGAGGGAACCCTCACCTGGCATTGTACAACAGCAGGCAGAAGGTCAACACTATTGTTCACATTAAGAGCACAGGAACTGTTTGCTGTCATCGGAAATATTGCTAAGCAACAGTTTTAGAACTATTAAAATTGCTCTGTGACTTCCAACATGTTGCATATCACCAGGTTAAATTGAATTTGTAGTGGAATAGAAAGTGAAGTCCAGCATTTAGGAAAAGCTTTGGATTATTCTCACTTGTGACTGGGTATAAGACAGACTGATTTGTACTTCTTTCCATCAGGTTTATAATTGGAGATTTGTTGGATTCAGAAAATGACATCTTTGATCAGCACAAAGAATGGGATCCTCATGGGTCAGAAGAGCCACAGAAAGCCTTCGACCATGGGACAGAGCTCATCCCATGGTATGTGCTGTCCATCCGTGCTGATGTGCACCAGTTCCCTGCTACAGGGAGCCACAGTCATTCACTATGACCAGGACACACACCTCTCTGCCCGCTGCTTCCTCCAGCTTCAGCCTGACAACAGCACTTTAACCTGGATTAAACCAACCACTGCCTCCCCCATCCAGTGCTAAACCTAAACTCGGTGCCCTTAGTAATACGTCTGAGCCTGGCAAGTTCCCATTACTGGGCAATGCTGGATTAAGTGGCCTTGCGGAGGGGGTCTTGGATATGTTTTCAGTGAAGGCTGTGTACATGGGACACCCTAGCATTGATATACACACTGTGTGTGTTCAGAACAAACTGGGAAGCATGTTTCTCTCTCAGAAACTGGGGTCACGCTGCTCTATGGGCTTCAGACCACCGACAACAGATTATTGCACTTTGTGGCACCAAAGCACACAGCTAAAATGCTCTTCAGTGGATTGTTGGAACTTACTAGATCCGTGAGAAAGATGAGGAAGTTCCCTGACCAACGACAGCAATGGCTGAGGAAACAGTATGTCAGCCTCTATCAGGTAAGGCTAAAGATTTCCCTTTCTTTAGTAGCATAATTCTCAAGATTGCTGGTAAAGCCTAATCTTGACAAGCTTTTTTCACGTAAGACATGATTGGTAAAGGGGAAAGGGTTTCTAACTTTGCTTCTTTTTGCTACTGTTTCTTAGAAACTAGAAAATAAATGAGGGTTCAGAGGTAGAGTACTGGCCTCACATGCATGAGACCCTGGATTTGACTCCTGGAACAGCTTAGTTCCCCAAAACAGAACCACCAGGGGAGCCCCCCAGCACCACCAGGTGTGGCTACAAAATAACAAAACTTGGGGCTGGAGAGGTATCAGAGTTTAAGACACTTGCTTGCAGCCAACCCCTGGCACTGTATATGGTTTCTAAAGCACCTCCAGGAATGACACCAGAATACAGAGCCAGGAGCCAGCCCTGAGCACAGCCAGAAGTGACCGACCCCCAAACCAAATAATACTAATAAGAGTATTAAATAAAAATAAATGAGGTCAGAGGTATGGTTCAAGTGGTAGAGCACAGTTCTTAGTTCAGCCCCTTGACACTGAAGTCTCCCATTCTCCCCAACACCGCCAGTTGTAGCTGTGTGAATCCTAAGCCCTACTGGGCCTGAGCACTCACTATCCAGAGTCACATTATAGCAGAGCATCACAGAGATTGGCCCAGGCCCCTTGAAGCTCTACTAACTGGGACCCCTATGACAACTAATGAAATGAGGGTTTCTAGAGAGATAGTACAGTGAGTAGGGTATTTGACTTGCACATGGTCAACCTAGTTCAATATCTCACACTGCATAAGCTCCCTGAACACCACCAGGAGCAATGCCAGTAAAGAGTGGGAGAACACCACCAGGAGCACAGAGTGAGGAGTGGTCCCACAGCACCACCAGGTGAAGTCCCCAAACAAAGAAAATAATGATAACAATATGAGGTAGATAGTAATAGCTCTTCAAAAGATGTCTGAGATTTAACTGAATTAATATGTACTATCATGATATAAATTCCTAGGTATATGAAATAGTTTGTTACATAGTAGATCTTGCTATTATTTTATATGAAAATTGTGATTGTGGCCATTGTTCTATAATCTGGAAAGAAATTAGTTCACAACTGTGTATTTACTGATTCTATGTTTCCATTAAAAACATTGTAATCAAATGCTTTTTAATATTAATTTAGTGCTAAAATCTACATATGAAATCTTCACTTTATAAATTGAAATCCTGATTTATCAACTACTATGCTATGTGACTTTTGGAAATGTATTCATTTATTTATTTATTTATTTATTTGTTCCTCTTTGCTTTTTGGGTCACACCCCACGACGCCCAGGGGTTACTCCTAGCTCTTCACTCAGGAATTATTCCTGGGGTGCTTAGGGTACCTTATGGGATTCCAGGGTTGGCCTCCTGAAAGGCAAATGCCCTACTCACTGTGCTTTCACTCTGGCCCTGGAAATTTATTGAATATCTTGTGAATCGGTACCTCACTTTACTTTTAAAGTTGAAAACCACTTTCCCAATTGTGAGATAACTCATTCTGTTTGTAGTAGCAACAGTCCTTAGCAAGAGCATCTCATGATAGTCTGACTTAAACTGATTTTCTCCATAGCCCTAAAAGACCAGGTGCTTGAAATCTCTAATAGAGGCAGAATGACTGGCCTAAATGTGATGCTGAGAAGAGAAACAAGCCTAACCAGAACAGCATGCTACTAGGAGAAGCAGGGCAGAGATGTATTGAAAATTCAGAGGTAACTCTGCCACAAGTGACACTATAGAAATGGCATGTTCAGAGCAGATAGCTCAATGGGCGGTAGGCATCAGACGGAGGAAGGGAGGGAGGGAGGGAGGAGGGAGGGAGTAACTCCTGAGCATAGCCGGGTATAACCCAAAAAAGCAAAGAAAAAAATTAGCCCTTGACCTACTTTCAATACTCAGTTCCACTCTAGCATTACTATTTCCAACTATTATTGTCAAGCAGTTCCCTTCTCTCCCTTACCTACCCTCTGCCCCCCCACATACAATCTGGTAGAATCCAACCATTGACATTGTCCCCTATCCCCTATTTTCCCTTGACTTGTATATTAGTCTCATATTATTTTTCTTTAAAATCCACAAATTAATGCAGTCATTTTATATCTGTCCTTTTCCCCCTGTCTTATTTCATTCATCATGATTCATCCTTTCCATGTCCATCCATTTATAGACAAATTTCATAACTTCATTTTCCTAACAGCTGCATAGTATTCCACTGTATAGATGTACCACAGTTTCTTTATCCATTCATCTCTTTTAGGCACTCAGGTTGTTTCCAGATTCTGGCTATTGTGAATAGTACTGCAATGAACATAGAATTTCAGATGTGGCATATACAATTTATGAATCCCCTCAAACTTTACTCCTAATCTGCCTTAACAATATTAGACAATTAACAAAATCTTTCTATTTGGTATATTGTGTAAGTAGATCACCATAAAGTCATTGATCCTCACCATCTGCATATAGAGTAAGCTGAAAAGGAAGTGGAAGAGTTGTTTGTCTTCTCCCTGAATGGAGGTGGAAGAAGTGAACTTGGTGAAAGGCAAAACAAACCATTTCTTTTCTATATGGGAAGATCATCATTTTTTACGTGTATCACAGAACACATGTATAGCAATGAGTTAAATTACTCAAATAACAGTTTCTCCTACTTTCCACAGAGGTAACATAGATATATTATCAGCAAGGTTTCCCCTAGGAAATTGGTAAAGGACTATCATGTAAAGCCCTTCTTTGTTATTTCCCCATACTTGTGTAATGCTTTATGAGTTGAGATCATATCTATACCTAATTCCTTAATTAATAAGTAAATAAAGCTCTATAGATCACCTTCTAGTACTGAAATACATAAAGGCATATTTAGTTAAATCACCTGAAATCACTGTATCACTGTCTTCCCATTGTTCATCGATTTGCTGAGTGGGCACTAGTAACATCTCTTGTCACAAGCAAGTGTAACCCAAGGGCATCTACTTGCTCCAGGGACAGGAGGAACCCGAAACCATTCTTCAGGTCATGGAACTGAGGTCCATAATTGTTACTAGTTTTTGGCATAACTGGTAATTAAAACATAGGTAGCTTGCCAGGCTTTACCGTGTAGGTGGTATAGTCTCAGTAGAAGGCTCTCAACTCGAGCATTTACTGATGAAACTTAAAGGGGGAAGATCAGGTTTTCTTGGATGGAGCTCTGAGGAGCTATGGAGTCTGGATGTTGAGAATGACTGACTGCATGATGTGTAGTTTGCTCTGGATTCTTGCTAGGCTTACTGGTATCACTTAAAAACCCGACTAAAACTGTTTACTATGAATAAATATGAAAGAACTTGGGAATAACCTTATGCTAAAATCAGCATCCTCTAAAAAAAAAAGCAGCCACGCGCCAAGGGACCTGTGGGTCTGGCATGGGTGGGTCTCTCTCTTCCGGGGCAACTGGCATGGAGGTGGAGGAAAGAGCAGGGCCCAAAACTCCACTCCGAGTCCAGCCAGCATGGTCTCTCCCGCTCATGAGAGCAAACCCTTGGAGCAATGTTAGACTCGGCCAGGGGCTGGTTGCTTCCACATGGGGCCGGCCGAGCAGCGCAGCTGTGGGTCTGAAGTGGATGGGTCATCTGAAATGAAAATCATCTGAAATGAAAAACAAAAAATACCTGCTCCCATCTGTTCCATGGGGAGCTTTCAATGCAAGCAGCTACTTGGAAGAAAGTCTTCAGGAGCTATTATGAATATTGTTTTTTAATTATAGCCATTCCTAAGCTTTCTAGGCTCCTAAAAATCCACCAGCCTACCCTTCACCAAAGTCTGAGCTCACTTGCTACCACTATTACAAAGCCAGTGTAGTTTATTTGCTCCATTTTCATCGCTAGCGCATAGCATATGTAACTGAGTTTGTGCCTGGTTTCTCATTTACTCTTCTGTTTTTACTGAGGACGCAGCAGCTCAGATCATGAAAAGATGTGTTAGTGGAGCAGACTTTGAAGAAATGACCTGGCAGGTCAAGGCAAAGACTCAGGAGCTAGGAGTGGATGTGCTGCAGGAAGAAGGCTCAGGTTAGATCTCTAGTAGTACATAGTCCCTCGAGCACTTCCAGGAGTGACTCACAGCCACAGAAGTAATAGTAGCCTCTTAATTCCACCAGGCGTGGCCCCAAAACCAAACTACAAAACAAAACAAAGAATATGGAGCAAACTCAGTCTAACTAACACACAGAGCTACATCCTTTATCCCTAAGCCACTCAGTGCATCATCCTGCCTCAAATTCAGCCATTGCTGACTGAAGGCAAAACAGTGCCATTCACCTCAGTAATGTCTGAAAGCTAAGTGATATTGTTCCTCAAAACATGAGGAACCACATCGCCACCTGGAAGATAGGTAGGAACAAACATCAAGATTAAGATTTCTTAGAGGGAAGGGAAAAAAAAGATAAGAAATGTAAACAGATTGATAATTTCCCCATCTTATAACCAATTCCCAAACTGTCTCTGAGAACATCAAAAGATATTTAGTGTTTAAAAACAAAAGGTCAAGTAGGCATTATGCTAAATTGCTAAATGCTTTATTTGATGTCCTACAATAGCATTAGTACATTTTACTCTCTGCTGGTCCTAAAGGACAAATGAAACCTACTTATCTCAATAAGTTAAAGACTTTTATGACAAAAAAGTTGGATTCTTCCAAACTTCTCTTTTTGATTTTAGTTTTTCATTTTTTATAAAAATGAAAATATTTACTAAATATTTTGGAAACTTCTCAAAAAATGAAGAACAGAGCTTCCATTTTACCCTACAGTTCCTCTACTCAAAATCTCCCTAAACTCTTTAATCTTATTTTTGGCTCAGATAGAAAATATGAGAGCATAGGGCTGAACCGATCGTCCAGCAGGTAGGGTGTTTGCCTTGCACGCAGCCAACCAGGGTCCGATCCCGGGATCCCATATGGCCCCGAGCACTGCCAGGAGTAACCCTGAGCATCACCGGGTATGACCCAAAAAGGAAAAAATATGAGAGCATAAGAGTCTTCAGAGTCCTCTTAAATACAATGAATGTGTGTGAAGTTACTTTCAAATACTGGGAGTAATTTAGTACTCAGTGTAAACTGATATAATGGAAATAGCTACAGGAGATAAAGTAGAAGACAATAAGTTATAATTTTTAATTAACACTAGTAATACAAGAAAATAAATGAAAGTAAACTATACAAAGTAGTTGATTTATGGTTTGAATGAGAGACCAACGTGAACCTTGACTCTAGGCTTTCATAGGAAAGGGTGAGCACCAAGTAATCCTGCATATCTGGAAGATCTCTAGGAAATAGTGAAGGAAAAAATACAGAATTATAATGTAAACTTTTTATTGTAAGCAATAGAAACAGATTCTGGCCATCTTCAAGGGGGAAATGTTTTATTCAAAGGATTAGATTAGTTCAACAGTCTTCAAGATATTATCTACAAAGATACATCAATAAGGTAAACGTGCATGCTATTTTAAAAAAAAAAGATCAATTTTATAATCCTCACTTTCTACATGGACTGTTTCTAAAACTCAGAATGTTTCATTCCTAATAATCCTTTCCAAACAAAATGAAGGTATATCCTTCCCTATCCCAAACAAACTTATTGATTAGTGAAAAATGGGAGAAAATGTCCAAACTATAGTTTAATTTCCAGAAAGTTT